>JALPQI010021619.1:0-20969 GCA_025490895.1 Thaumatotibia leucotreta
AAATCGTAAATATTATACTATGGGGCGAGGAGTTAAGTTTCCGAGCTAAAACTCCGGCATACAGCAGTTCAAAATCATGGTCCAAAGCCAAGGAATCGTTGAACGAATAAAATTTCTCCAAAGAACTCCATCTGAAATAAAGCGATTATCGATAAATTATGTTGCACTCTATTTGTGCATTAGCTTGCCTTATTTAGATAGATTTTATTTGCCATTGAAGTAATTTTTTATTTAATTAGTAACTGTTATCGTTTGCAGTTACTAATTATATATTCAATAATGAAATGAAAAAATAATTAGCTACTAAGATAAAATAATTTGATACTGACATGTCTGGATCAAGAGGAAATCTTGACAAAAATACGCCAGAAGTTCGTTTTAATTCACGCCGAACACAACACACTTCACATTTCCTTATTGTCGTGCCCCCTATTTAGACGAAACATTTAAATATTTTGTATAAAACACAATAAAACATGAACCCGGGATCAGCTTTCATAATAAACAATTAGACGGTACGTTTCTGACACTGACGTTTTACCTATTTAGGTGGTAAATAAAAGTATAATACGTCTAAGTTTGAAGGCCAGTATGATTATGTGCTAATAAAATGCAACAGTAGGCATTTTAATTCTATAAGATTATATTTATGTCTCAATGTTGGTACCAAATGGTTTCATAATTTACCATAGTATGAAGTGTCGAGGGGCTGGCTAAGTGCTTTGAATGTAAAGTCAAGTTCGCCATTTAACATTTTAGTTAAGAGATTCGAACCTTAGTGACAGTTCATAAACGACAATGATAAAGATAGAAATATAATTTTTGCTCTTCTGTTATACGATGACTTTACTTCCTTTATTAGGATTTACGAGTAAAAGCGACTAAACCCGATTTGCATTACACTGCTAAAATACGCACAGTGACAAGTGGTCTATCAATTAAAGTCCGTGACTGTACATTCGACATTTCATCGATCAATGAATTCGATGCACAGAATCGGCAGTTAGTGTATACCAGTGTAGGGCACTTAGCTGACGGTACTCAGCGATGAGCATTTCAATTTTATAGTGCTCTCACATTGGGGGTTATTTCTGTTATAAAACAAAGTGTAACAAGAACAATATTATAGAATACTAAAATAGCAAAAAGAGAAAGATGATGTTATATGTATAACATTTTGTAACGCCAATGTGGGAATGTGGAAGTACCATTACAGTGCTCGGCCGCTATAAAGTAAATCCTTAGTTTTCAATGAGGGTTTTTGATATTTTTTCTGCCACTATGGGGTGGAGAGATGGCAGCACTGTGGCGTGAGGTCCAACGAAGAAAATATATACGTACAGTCGACGTCAATAATATAATTACGGTTTGGGCGACAAAAATATTTTTACACGAAATAAATTCCTGTAAATATATTTTTGCCGCCTAACCCGTAATGACATCTTTGAAGTCGACTGTACCTATGAAACTAACAGCTGTTTGGACCTACGTAGCGCCGCCTGGTGGCAGAAAAAATATCAAAAACCCTCTTTTAATAGTTTTTTTTTATTTATTTGACAATCATCATCTGCCTATGATAGTCTACAGCTGGACGTAGGCCTCTCCTATTAACTATGCATATAGACGCATTAGGAGGTAAATGCCCATCATCGCCACGCTGGGCAAGCCGCTTGGCGATCGCAGTAATGTGTCCATTATGATGACGCTGCTGCCCATCATCAATCTTTTATTAAATAATGGTCAGTGTCAGTGACACTTCAATCCCTTAGTCGGTTCTTACGACACCCGCAGAAGGAGTTGGGGTGGTGACAAATGTATTCTTACTGCCGTCACCACACGGCCAATAATGTATTTAAATGGCAGGTGTCAGGATTGACTTCCTAAAAATACTCTACTTTTAGTTTCTTTAAAATAAGGATAAATGGACAGTCAACAAAAAATGTGATCTACCACTTTTCAACTCTATAAAGTGGTAATAAAGTCGAAAACTGGTGGACATATTTTTACCGTCTAAAGGTGCATGCAGACCAAAAGAGCATTCGCTGTTCTATCCCCCCATTCTACGAAATCAACGAATCACGTTTCGTGTAACGATCGAATTTCGTAGAGTAGGGGGATAGAACAGTGAATGCTCTTTTGGTCTGCATGCACCTTAAACATCATTGGGTAATGGGTATCCATTATTGATGCGATGCTGTCGCCCTATAATGTAAGGGTTTAGTAAAAACGTCCCACTTTGTTGCTTATTACCATAAGGACGGAATTGGCTAGTAAGTAGTAACTTTATACGAATTAAATGTTTAAGCGCCAAAATGTATTAAGGCAAGCAATAAAAAAGGACGTTTTTACTAAAACGATAACATATAAGGTACACCCGGTTAAGATAGGATCTAATGTAAGATCGGATGACCGCAATAACCACTAAAATAGTAGTATTTTTTCCTCACTGGCTATATTATGCATGGCGCCATTTCACCCCGGCCCTCTCGCTAGTATGCAGCAAGTGTGTGTGTGTAGTGCCGTGCGTATGCAGTCGTGAGCGACGAACGTTTTAAAAAAAGTGAACTTTTTCGAGAATTTTTGGAGATCCGATCTTTAACAGGAAGCTATGCACCTACTTCTCCTTACAATTTACTACTACACCTAATTTCTCCTCTCTAAAGAGTTGAAATTAGATACTAGTTCGATCTTAAGCCAAGAAGGTTTTTTGGTTGGGTGTCTTGAAAAAAAAATAGAGCATGTTTGAGTGTCGATTACTCCTAAGCTATTTGGCTTAGCGGCATCAAGTAAATTTATATTGAAAGCTTGATTTCGTTTTTATCACGAACATCACACATCTGCAAGTAAAACTTAGTGAGAATACATTTATGTTTTTTTGTGACATTCTTTCAACTCACCGAAAAATAGTTCGGTCTTTTCCAGGTGTACCTTACGAAATCAATATATGAATTCTAATGAGCCTATTAAATAAATAAACACAACCTACCTGCACGAACATGCTGTCGCAAATCAGTTGTTCAAGGAGTATATCACATGGAGTATGTATTAGAATAATTATCTGATTAATGTATTGAGGTGATTTCTTGTTCGCCATTTCCAAGTAGGGACCGTTGTGTCTGAAAATTGTAAGAATTTTAAATAATATGAATGTACAGTCAACAAAAACAATGTTACGTAACGTGTTGTATAGGAAGACCCCCTCCCACCCCTGTAAGACACCCCTCCCCCCAAAATTGCGTTACGTAATACTTGAACGTGAACGCCCCCTGAGGCGTTTTTAGATTTCTATCACGAAAAAGTCCTGCTCTTTTACGAAATCTGAAGGCATAAGTAGAACTAAAAGATACCGTCGACGAAAGTAAATCATAAAAATACCGACTATAGGAAGAGCACTCTAATACAATGTACCTATGCTCTACTAATGTTTCAACTTACTTCTAGTACGGTCAAATCGTACATAATTTTACCCTAAACTCGCAAATCAAGTAGTATCGCTGCATTTTTGGTATGTTGTTTAGACACCATAGGACAGTATAAAACCATATTTTGCAAGCAAAAAAAAGTTGTGCTAGCTGGGTAGTACGTGAAAAACTGCGAAATTTACGGCCATTTTTTAGTTTCTGATTTTTATTTAAAAAACCATACGTTTTTTGATATCATATGTAAATAAACGTTTAAAGACTAATAAATTTCCAACAAGTTGAGCTAACATGCATTACCGTAAGTCTTATAGTTTCAGAGATTCGAGACTTTAAAAAGTGCCCCTTTTTGTAACTAGATAAAATTTTGTGTTTTGCTAACGTTTTCGACTTAATATCGCCTCACCTAATTATGCTACGAAAAACATGCAATAATGACCTTATAGCGCACTTAATTTTCTTTAATTTAAGGGTAAAATTAGGTCAGTGAACTTTGCAGTTGAAAGTATAAACCCGAAATTCCAAAGGCAGTAGGCCCGCTATCTAAGTTTTTCATACAAATCGCAAGTCGAGTTGCAAAGCTGCAATTTTGGTATATTATAAAGGCCTTATAGATATATACGAAAATGCATATTAAAAGAAAAACAAAAAAAATGTTTGGGCATAGGACGTAAAAAACGGAAAAAAATTCGCACTCTTTTTAGTTTTTGACGTTTAACTAAAAATCTATTATCTTTTTGATACTGATTGCTATGAAACTAAGAAAGAACATTAAATTTGAAAGGATTTGAGCTACGTTGCATCACCGTAAGTTATATATATTTTGAGAAACGACATTTCATAAAGTGCCCTTTTATCAAAACATAAACAAATTTTAGGTTACGTTAAAGCTATTCACTAAATATTGGCAAAACGTTCGCGCTAAGAAAAAAAAAGTAATTGTAGATAATAACTACATTAAATTTTGAACAAATTGAGCCGATAACAATTACTGTAAGTCTTATAGTTTGGGGGTATACGAGGCTTCAAACATGCATTTATTTTCTTAACTTAATGAAGGGCACATTTTGAAATGTCGTATCTCTAAATCTATATAATTTAGGGTAATGCAAGGTAGCTCAAATCCTTTCAAATTTAATATTCTTTCTAAGTTTTCTAGCAGTCAGTATCAAAAAGATAATAGTTTTTTAATTAAACGTCAAAAAGTAAAAGAAGTCCAATATTTTTTCAGTTTTTTTCGTCCTATGCCGAAATTCCTGTTTTGTTTTTCTTGTAATAAGCATTTTTGTACGTCCATATAGGGCCTATATAATATACTAAAATTGCAGCTTTGCAACACGACTTGCGATTTGTATGAAAAACTGACATAGCGGGCCTACTGCCTTTTGAATTACGCGTTTTTAGTTTTAATTAAAAATTTTACTGACCTGATTTTACCCTTAAATGAAAGAATATTAATTGCGCTATAAGGTAATTATTTCATGTTTTTCGTGGCATAATTAGGTAAGGCGATATTAAACCAAAAACGTTAGCAAAACTCAACATTTTAGCTAGTTTACAAAACAGGGTACTATTTGAAGTCTCGAATCTCTGAAACTATAAAACCTATGGTAATGCATGTTATCTCATCTTGTTACAAATTCATTCATCTTTAAACGTTACCTGATACATATTGTCAAAAAACGTAAGGCTTTTTTTATAAAAATCAGAAACTAAAAATAGACAGTTAATTTCACAGTTTTTCACGTATAACGCAGCTAGCACAACTTTTTTTTGCTTGCAAAATGTGGTTTTATATTGCCCTATGGTGTCTAAATAACATACCAAAAATGCAGCTTTACTACATGTTTTGCGAGTTTAATATACGATTTGACCGTACTATCCAGGAAATGTAAAAAAAATAGTTTTTGCATTTGTAACAAAGGGCGATTCAAGCACTCGAAAATCAATAGTCAACAAATATTGTTTTAAAATGGTTGGAGAGCAATTTTTGAGGGTTTTTATTATAAGACCGAAACCTACAAACAATACTTAGTAGCTTGCTAAGTTAGCCGTTTATGAATAAGGGGGTAAAATTAAGTATAAGAACCTTTTTTCTTTGTATTTGAAAATAGACGAGTATACGAATTCAATCGCACTTCTCTAACCCAACTGTCTGCTTACATCAACATTATCTCTGCTTATAATAATTTATGATGAGTATACACAAGACTTACTTGTAAACAAAAATGAATAATTCCAGTATATTCGCGAAATTTCTTCCTGAACTCGATTTAAATATACCACATAGTTTCAGGATGATTTTGATTGTAAAACTTGCTATTTTCAACGATCGTAGGACAATTTTATCTTCTATTTCAGCCTGTAAATAATTACGCAATATTTTACTGAAATGTTAGTCAATAAATTGTTGTTTCCAAGTCTCTATACATGTATAAGCTCGGTCAAACACACGCGTTTTGAGGGCGTAGTGCAGCGATAAGGCTGCGTTTCCACCAGAGATGTGCGAGGATGTGTTTTCATACAAATGACTCCTCGCTCGAGTCATTAATAGGTGTCATTTGTATGGAAACACATCCTCGCACATCTCTGGTGGAAACGCAGCCTTTGAAAGCGAAATAGTACTCTGCGATTTGTTGACCTCGCTCATCATCACACCTCATTGCAGCACACTCGCTTTGCGCTCTCACGTGTGTTTGACCGATTCTAAAGGTTCCACGCGCAGCGCGCCATGTGGTCGCTTATAAGGACAAAATTTCCTTATGGCGTCAAAGCAGTCGTTTTTAATTGGAAACAATTGTGTGTATATTAAAAAAAACAATGTATAAATGAAATATGAACCTCATTAGATGATATATTTTAACTACTGCTCAAAAACCCCAGAGCCTCTATCACAAAAGCCAGGAGGTCGCCTATCTGGCAGCAGCGGTCGTGACACATAGCACTCTAGTCACGCAACCTATTTCACAATATTTTTATACTAACAATATAAGATAAAAGCCGAGAACAGACCTGTAAGGCATTTGTGATGTTGCTTATTGACATTTTGCAGAGAACTTTGGTGCAGTCTTGAAAAATAACTTTATCACTCAGGAAACTGGAGTATTTATCACAAAGGGCAGTGTAAGCCTTCCATTGCTCTGCCATGGTCTTCACATCAAGAGTTTGAACAATTTCCCCAATGGCCAAATTTACATCCAATGCTGAAACAAATTCATAAATATTACTACTAAGTGTGAAGCCAAGATTCCAACCATTAACACTCAGTTGTAAGCCAAACGCAACAGTTTTTAGTCAGTTTACTGGCATTCGCAATTGGCATCTTGGCTATGCACTCTGGTCTTAAATTTTTCTTAATAAAACTACACCAAGATAAATGTATAATTGTATAGTTTGTGTTTTATTTATTATCATCTAAAATGTATCTGCATCCTTCAATGGGAGCAGACATGGATCCAGGACTTCGTTCAGGGGGGATAGACCTATGATATGATAGTATTTTATACTTAAAACAGCACCTAAGCCCTCACACTGGAATTTGTGAGGGCGGGGGGGAGCAAGTGCCCCCATTGCCCTCCCCCTGGATTCGCACCTGAATGGGAGTAATTTAGTGTTTTGTTTTAACAATAATTTTAAGTACTTATTATTTCTAGATTTATTATTTGAAGCTTGTGGAAATGCTAGTGGGTAGAGGCCTCCACCCAATCCTTCTAAATGTCTAAGGTTGAGTAGTGTCTTGGTATTTCACATAAAATAATTTAGCCACTGCAAAATAGCATTTAGCAAAATATTAAACACAATAAATTTTATGATATTTGTTAAAGGATGATTTTTTATGGTATTTGTGAATGTTTATGTTCATAGATTAAGTATTTTGTAATTGCTGTTGATGTCCTTAATAGCTAAATAAATAAATAAATAAATCACTATGATCAGCCTAAAAGTAGGTAGGTAAAATAAATTACCTTTCAAAAGTATGTCCTGCTCTTCTTTTTCAGTCAGATCAAAGATAAATTCTTTTTCCATCACCATTAAGTAAGTCAATTGGAGTTCATGGCAACTACGGAACAAATCTTTCAACTGCTTTTCAACCTGTTTCAAGTGTTTGCTGTATATCATTTCGCTGCAAATAAAAATTCAATTATTATAAAAATCATCTCCCATACAGCAAAATTCCCTAAATAATATTTGGCCTGTTGATATCCCCAAAACTGGTGATTTCTGGTTTAGCTGCAGACCCTTCTAAAACAGTATAATTATGAATTGTAATAGGCTGTTTGTCTGCTGATTTCACATTACTTCTATCAAATTAGTATGAAAATAGCTGAACCTCTCCAACCATTGATAATTATAAATACAAGGAAAGTATGGGTTCTGTTAAAAACATATTAAAAAAGGTATAAATGGAATAATGTCAACAAAGTAGAGTCAATTCATTGCCAATTAACCTTTAATTCAACAGAAATAGGGGATGGTAGTGTGTGTGTTCAAGCACTTGATAGTCTTAATAAACCTGGTAAAAAAAATACAAGAAGTGGGTCAAGCAACGCATCCAGTCTTTTGGAGATTGTCAAATTAAGGGTTAACCTACATGAGCAAACAACTTTAAGATATCTTGTTAGCAACTTACCTATCTTTACAGTGATTGAACACTACCATAACGATATTCCCAGTGATCACAGGGAAAGTTCTTACAGCATGACAAGAGAGGGATACCGATTCCATTAATTTCTTTATTAAGTTTGACAACATTTGTAGCAGGCAAACTGCATGTTCCATATAGTCTATTAAACATTTGTACACAACTTCAGTGTCCACTAGTACGCCAATTATAAGGTCCAGACTCTGAAAGTTATTTTTTTATATAAATATGATAATGCTTAGTGATTATGAAGTAACTTCAAATATTTTTTTACCTGACAAATACAAGTATTGCAATCCTCTAAAAGTGAGCTGAAATGCGATGACAACGACGTTTTTGGAATCCCTTTCCGAAGATACTCACTAAACGATGCCTTCGTTTTCAAAACAAGAATATCATATGGTACTATTTCCATTTCCATCTGAGAAGCTAGTAGCGGAAATTTGAATGACAATTAGCCATAAATTATTTAATAAAAATCGAGAATGACAACATTTAGTTAAGGATGATTAAAAGGATACATTTTCGGCAGCAGTAGAGTCCACGCTATTAGAAAGTAAATCGGAGCTTTGAGAATCATCCATGGTAAGTTTTGTTTGCTTTTTCTACATTTCACACGATAAATTATATGTAACGAACTAGAGTGTATGTTTTGTTTGTACTAACAAATCTTTGATTGGTTATGAATATTCAGAATATTATGATTGCAATGATACAAACAAAATAATTCGACCCGCCAAAACTTCAGTTCAGCTGTCTATGAGCTGTCTACTTTCTTTTCTTTTTTTTATGAGATAATTTGACAGTTCCTGGGATACCAGGTTTCTATGTAAAGACAAAAGACATGTCGTTTAGTACCGTACCGGGAATCGACATTTGAAATTGAATTTTAAAGTATTAGTAATAAATGATTTTTCAGCAACGTCATTGTATCAAATAAGTAATATCGTTTATGTCTTTACGACGTTGGTTCTGCATATTTTATCTTATACAATCAAAAAGAAACGAAGCCACGAGAAGCCTCTTTGCGTACCGAATTCGCACTCAGGTAATTCTGAATGTATTCTCTCTTCCCCTTCTTGTTTCACTCTACCCTTGATCTTTGCCTAAAGTGCTAAGGCACTGTGGGTTAATTCTTTCGCTTATCCACGAAAAAGAAAAAATGGCACGAAATGGTCCACGTCGAACTAATTACTACAGTTCATTATCAATAGTTCAATTTAAGAAAAATATGTTACAACAAGTGTTCATCAATATTATTACATATTATTTTACACAAATATTTATCAAAATAATGGTTTCAAACCTTATTCTGGCTTGAAAACGAATTATCAATGTAGCGGGAATACCCACGCCCTTGAAATGAGTATGATTTGGACTAAAAAATGTAAATCTAAAATCACATCTATGAAATGTCAATGTCAGTGTCAATAACATAAACATGTGGACGTCCGGCGCGGGCGATCATGCACGTTTCTTATCAAAAAGTTCATGAAGTTTTAAAATGTATAAAAGTATAGCAATAGCCCTAAAAGGGCTGGGGTTGGAGACCACTAACTCCGAGTTAAACAAAGCTATTCATGATCATATTGCGGTTAGTATTCACACGCCACAGTATATCCCAAAATCGTCTGATTACATTATAATGTGTAATGTCCGCGAATTAACACGTAATATATCATGTGTAATAACTAAGAAATTGTTACCCTTTCAGCCATTGTTAGAGGAACCAAATGGTCTTCAAGAGGCTATAAAAATATTATCCGAGTATGTCCTCAGGTTTGAGGATGCGCACTTATTTAGAAAGTACTTGTCAAACATTCTTCTCGCACTAGTGTCTACAAAGATTCCTCTCAAGCCAGTGTTTTCGAGCTCAAACTATGGGACCTGCACAGATGCTGAGAAAAACAATCATCTGGAATATTCAATTGCTTTGGCTTTGCTCAGTGAGCACCCAGATGTCCTGCAGTAAGTACTTGATGCATGTTTTAACAAGTAAGAATTACTAATCGCGTATACTTACTAAGTCCCATAACTTGTTAAACTATGAATACAAATCCTGAATGGTTAAAAAATCAAACTGTAACTATAAGGCGATTTTGAGTAACAATAATTGCAACCTTCCACCTCCTGCATAAAGTTGAGGATAAATATGCAACGTCTGTTAGACCGCACCTTGTCAGCTATAGGTTAACATGTTCAATGTGGTAGAGGGTCTTCTGAGCCCTTACAAAGTATTGTTAATCACAAATTAAGCTAATTGCTGGAGCAAATCTGTTAAGGTTACTTGGTACATAAACAATATAAACATGGGTTAGAGTGGAGACATTGTTTATGTTAGTTAAGATTTTTTAAATTCTTTTTGGTACCTTATTTTTATATTAAAAATAATTATCTTAGAATCCAATAAAATATTGGTATTTTATTATTTTAGGTATGCCCTCAAATACTTTGAAATAAATCCGGTGGCACCATTTGAAATATTCATTCATCATGAAGACTCCTACAATGTGGCTCCCAAGAAAAGACGGCTACTGGAATTCAGGCAAAAGATTTCAGATTTTCACATTGTTCAGTGTTCATACAGTTTGCTGTCTAAACTGCCCAATGAGTTTGCTTCCAAATGGGACTGGATGTTGTTTGTAACAAACTTTAGTAGCCATGAAGATGATGAGATAAGATGGTAAGATTGATTAGATTTTGAATAATTTAAATAGGCACCTGTGAAGAAGGTTAAAACATGAGAAATACTACTCTATAGCCCTATTTAGACAGTACCAGAAGTAGCATGCTCTGCTGGATTTTATGGAGAGAATTTGAAAGGTCCATGGAAAGAACATGTCTAGTCAATTCAAATTACAGAAGGAAAAACCACCTTACCTTTAACAGAATGAGGTGTGAATTTGCCCTGATTTTTTTAAGCACTGGACATGTTTTTTCTGTGGACCCTTCATTTAGTCTGTCAGTAGTAAAAATGTGTCAAAAATTGCATAGCATTATTCATTGTTTTTATAATTTGATAAAAAAAAACTTCATAATTTTTGCAACAGGATGGTAAAAGAGTGCATGGTTCTACTTACAAACATGACCGAACACCAATCAAAGGTGCTGTCTACCAGCCTCAACACAGCAGCCCAAGACACCAAGCACACACATGTCCAGAACACAGAAATACAAACCACAGAAGACATAATCGGTGCAGATCTGACTGAATGTGGTGTGGTGAACATTGATGGGATTATGATTCCATTGTTTGATAAGAATAATGTGGTGGCTACTAACTTGGTCCCAGTTAAATCTACTGTAAACAACTTGAGAAGCTTAGCTTTGGCGGTAGCATCAGGTATGTAATAAAACAATATTGAGAGACATGAAAATAGTTATCAAATTTATCTCTGGAGATGCTGTAGTAGTGAGGCTGTACTACAGTAGTTGCTTACTATCAGGAAGCATGTAACATCACTATGCTTGTTTTTATTTTATTTTAACAAACAGTCATACAGGTAACAATGTAAAAATACATGATGTGTTAATAGACCTATAGTGTCCCTATCTTAATCATATTATATTCTTATCTGAATTTAAAAAAATATATATTAAAAAAATACATCACATTGTATATATTATAAATATGGATAGAAATAACATTAGCCATTATTGTCTTATATTTGTATATTCAGTATTTAACTACAAAGTAACTTACTTTTAAGGTAAAAATAATCACTAGCATACACCCCCTGCATAAAATTGAAAATAAATATGTGACATTTGTGAGACCCCATCTCATCAGTTCAAAGTAAAAAGTTCTTTTTGCATTTTTACACAGGAAAAGCTGTTTCACTTCTGGGCCCAGTTGGGTCAGGTAAGACATGTTTAGTGGAGCACCTCGCAGCCATAACCGGTCGGAAGGGGGTCGCTTTCAAGAAAGTGCAACTGGGAGACCAGACAGATTCAAGGATGCTCCTGGGCTCGCATCATTGCACTGATGTGCCCGGGGAATTCGTTTGGAGGCCGGGTGTCTTAACTGAGGTAAATGGATGTTATTGTTTCATTAAGTTTGGTATGTACTATTAAAAAAATTGGAATTTTAGGCCGCTTGGGAACTATGTCAAAGTTATGTGATAATAAATATAAAGAAATCTGTTATTGTTGGTAATTTTTAAATATGCAGTTATAAAATAGTTAGAATTCCAATTGGTTGAGTTTATAATACAGTACCGCCAATAATATATCACTTTCGTGACTTTTTGTATGAGCGTGTATATGTAGAGTAAGCGGCACATGTTCGCATGTAGATGGCATACTATTTTGGTACTTTTGCAGAAATTAATGACAAATATTGCAATTAAGTATTGCAAATAACAATGGGAGACACAGCATATTGCTAGAAAGCTGCAGTAAAAAAAAAAACAATTATAATATGAAATTTTACCTTCCAATAAAATTGTTATTATGTTTCCTCAAGACGTCGGAGATCTTTAGATCTGGATCTTTAGATCTGGAGATCTTTAGATCTGGAGATTTTTAGATCTGGAGGAGTTACGTCTCCCAATGACCGATAGATGCCGCTAGCGTCTATAAAGCCGCTCCACACCCCGTAGCGCGCCGCTGTGACGTAGTTTCCGCCCAGACAGCTTCCTGTAACCAACCAGCTCGCACCCGGCGACTCGCCGCCATTCCATTGTTTCGTCGACCGTCTTGGCCGAAGGTCCGCATATTTTTATTTAAATTCGACATTGTTGTAGGAGTAATTGTTGAGGAGAATATAAAGTTTGATAAAAGATGCCACCAGGAAGGCATTATCCAGATCTCCGACGTCTTGAGGAAACATAATAACAATTTTATTGGAAGGTAAAATTTCATATTATGTGTTCCGTTCGACGTGTCGGAGATCTTTAGATCTGGAGACCTGTCTATTATCTCCTGGTGGCGAGTCAGCGGGTGCACAAATGTTAGGGCTCTACTGCCGTAAACCAATAGGTGTACATATACATAGTACAGATAGATAGATAAACATTATTCCTTAAATTCATGACATGCTTGACAAATATTCAATTAAATTTGAATTATGACGTGTAGTCAATAAAATTAAGAATACATGATGCATCGCTATGCATTCAGGCGTTAAGAGTCGGCTCAAAACAAGTCTTTTCGGTTGGGTCGACATGCGATTTGCGTGTATCTACAGAGTAGATATCCGCAGATTATATACAGGACTTACTTATCCGTAGATTTTACGCATAACATTTTCGTTATTTATACGAATTGACATGTCCAGAATACTGGGTTCATATTTAGATGTTATCGAATTTAGAACGGAATTTCAGACAGAAAATATACAAGCGAGAATTATCAGAATAATTGTCTATGTATAATACAGTTCAGTGCAAGGTCTTGCACTATAGACTCAGTATTAAATTAACATTCCATATGTGCTTTTCTCTCCGATATGTCGGACAGCTGTTTAGATTACAACTAGTATTCTTTAAGCGATTAATCAAACAGGTACTTGGAAGGTGAAGGTTTCGCCAGATAAATATTTTAAAAAGAATATAAATCAAAGCATATCGTTTGCTACGCTAAATGCGATCAAAATCTATCCGTGCGGTGACGGAGTAAGAATACAAAAATCACCGCCCCTCTCTTCCCGTGGGTGTCGTAGGAGTCGACTAAGGGAAATACTGAGTATCCAGCTTCTCAGCCGGTGGTAGGGTATTTTTACTAGTACCCGCCTGGTTGGCTACCACCGTACATTCGGTGTAAACGCCCGTGAAATGACTTTCCTTCGTGTTTGCCGTGTTTCGGGGTCAGCCGGTGTATTTACCAGCATCTAACAAGCCAGCAAGGCGGTGGCAACTAACAGGTTACTGATTGTCTCCTGTTCGTTGCCGCCGCGATTTGGGCTCTACTTTTCACTTACGATCAGGTGGAGTGGAGCCACTTTGTTGTGCCAACGTTATTTTTATTGGGTCGGCAACGCGCATGTGACACCCTGAGGTTGCAGGCGCCCATAGGCTACGGTGACTGCTTTCCATCAGGCGGGCCGTATGCTCGTTTGCCACCGACGTGGTATAAAAAAAAAAAAAAAAAAAATGCGAGATATTTCGATACTTGATTTGATGAGATGGCAGACGATGTTATTTTTGGCGTACCACGATGACTATTTTCCATATGGACCTTACTTTTACCATACTTTGGAGGAACGCCAATGGAACACCAGCAGACTTTTCTTTTGATTTGGTCAGTTGGCGTCGGTATCGCAGCATTCCGCTTAGCTAAACGCATCGTGCGTTCAGTTAGGGCTATTAGACTGAAACATACCGCGGCACGTGGGCGCTCGAGATGAGCGAACAGGTCGATGGACGGGGTACCCTAGCGGGTGAAGATCTGCTCAGTGGCCTCCGGGCGCTGGTGCCGCTCGGGGGCGCGGAGTCCCCTAGCTCGTCCGTCGACTTCCTGAAAGTACCGACCTGTAGGTATATGAACCGAACTGGTTCCGTAAGTTCTGAACCTGTAGTGCGTAGGCAATTCCCTGATGCCAATACTTTCTGCGTTGGTCGTTGTAACTAATAATCATACTAACTATCGATCTCCTCAAGTTCTCCTTAAGTTTTAAAGTGTAGGTTTTTGGAGTCGCAGTGCAGATTCCCTGTTGGAGACCATGCACCGGCTTCCTGTTGAGGACCGACTGAGAATGCGGTGCGTTGATCAATATACTTAGTATAGTGTTTCCTTCTTACCTCGATATGAACATATTTTATTACGTTCTTAATCCACCATGGGAGATTCCCTCAGAGTCCGGTTGGCAGATGAGATGGGAGCTGGCATGGGACTCTGCACTCGCCCGAAGCAGTGTTAGGGCCTGCGATAGAGCAACCAGCCTCCATAGACGCCTAAGTTCGTAAGGTTGAGTCCGTCTAGGAGCGCACGGCGTTGGACGCGAGACAGGCTGTCTCGCAACCAGTCATTTACCTTATTTTCCCTGCAGGACGCAAATGTTGTGGCTATGGTTTGAGTAAGGATTGCATCGTATTTCAGGTAGTATATTTGCCAACCTAGGTTGATGGGGGTCGATCTGGTAATCTGTACTACTTTTTCGACTGGATTGCTATCAGGAAATAGTCTTGATAGGTGATCAAACGTTGGTCAGAACTGTATCATGTGGACGCAGTCATGGACGCATCTAATTGTTTACTTACAAATAATATTAAGTATACTAAAACTGCCGAGGACCGGAGTCAGAGGTGAACAGTCGTGTTGGGGACCAGGACTTTCTTTGGGTCGTTGCGCTAGAGGAGTAAGTAAGTTCAGCTATTAATATGGGAGACCTTTAATCTGCTCTGGGAAAGAATAATCTGTGTACGGATAGCACCGGGAAATGACAATACGCTTAGATAAAAACGAAGAATTTATATTCTGTGACGAGTATACCGGTGTTTCGAGCTATCTCTTCATGGCCTCTTTCCTCGAGCAGCTGTATCTCGAGCTCGCTTACGACCGGGGTTTTTTTGTCCCAAATTTGTTTATTGCCTTCGGAGAAATGGTTCGTTTTATGAGGAGGAACCCGTATTGTTGGAGAACGAGTGCGAGTAGAGAGATTATAAGAGATCTGTTTCCAAACCTTGTCAATACCACCAGTTTTCAGAAAGCAGGCCCGCGAATTTGAGTGTCTGAGGAATCAGGGGCTGGTCAAGCAGGATACATTTGTAGAATAACATGAGATATTACGTTAGAGATTCCATTCATTGTCGAACAGGTCTTCGGTTTGGTGCAGTGTGCACTAAGTGTTCCTGCTTCTGCTGTATTGGATCGTGGGAGACTGCAGATAGTATTTGAATATAGATAGTACAGATTTCCTATAGAACGATAGGACGCAGTTCCTTGTGACTCGGTCGGCCACTACAACGGATCCTTGATCGAGACCGAGAGGTCTGCAATCCCCCCAGCTGCAGTAGGCACGTGTATGTCTATCAGGAACAGCCGAAGCAGGAGCGCCAGACTGTGGTTTGCAATGCTTCCGCTCGGCAGGCGGCGCCAGGGTGGTTGCCGGCATCAGCTTGGTTACTTAAGTGATATGGGGGGGCCAAACTGACAAGAGTCGTTGGCGCTTTCGCGTTGGGCAGAGCTTCCGCCGTATGACGAATATCGCGGTCGGTGGCGTCATCCGGCCAGTTGGCAGCCGGCAGCGAGGCGTTATCGTGGCGTCTTTGTATCGGCTTGGCGGGCCACTGTAGTTGCACAATGAACTTCATCGGACTAATTGTATTGTGACTTGTAGCGCCATTGCGGTGGCCGCGTGAATGTAGCGGTTTCGTGATCGGCAGCAACATGGAGGTGGGTTATACCACCATGCCTGGACAGCATCAGCATCGAACGGCAGTAGTATTACCTGTAATGTCATCATGGTGACTATAATTTCGTGGCCAGCGGTGTCCCGTGGCACCCGGTGAGGTCAATACCGATGGTGCCGTCGCGACGACTAGTGAAGTCGGGACCGGTGGCGTGGTTGCGGCAGCCAATGAGGCGAGGACCGGTGGCACCGTTGTAGCGCCCAGTGAGGTCGGGATCGGTAGCGCCGTAGTGGCACCCCGTCAAAAACGGGCTCAATGACGTTACGCTCAGGACGGGTAGTGCCCACGTGGCAGCTAGTGACGTCGGGGCCGGCGGCACCGACATGGCGTCAGTGGGGTCAGGGCCGGTGGTGTTCACGTGGCGTTCAGTAGCGTCGGGACCGGTGGCGGCCAGCGTCGGGACCGATGGCGTCCCCGTGACAGCCAGCGACGTCAGGCCGGGTGGCCCCAACATGGCAGCCAGTGGGATCCCCGCCCCGGTGGCACCGTCGTGGCGGCCAGTGAGGTCGGGATCGAAGGCACCCCCGTGGCGCCCAGTGAGGTCAGGATCGGTGGCGCCCAGGTGGCGGCCAGTGAGATCAGGATTGGTGGCGCCCACGTGGCGGCCAGTGAGATCAGGACCGGTGGCGCCCGCGTGGCGGCCAGTGACGTCAGGAGCGGTGGCGCCCGCGTGGCGGCCAGTGAGGTCAGGACCGGTGGCGCCTGCGTGGCGGCCAGTGAGGTCAGGACCGGTGGCGCCTGCGTGGCGGCCAGTGAGGTCAGGACCGATGGCGCCTGCGTGGCGGCCAGTGAGGTCAGGACCGGTGGCGCCTGCGTGGCGGCCAGTGAGGTCAGGACCGGTGGCGCCCAGGTGGCGGCCAGTGAGATCAGGATCGGTGGCGCTCAGGTGGCGGCCAGTGAGATCAGGATCGGTGGCGCCCAGGTGGCGGCCAGTGAGATCAGGACCAGTGGCGCCCATGTGGCAGCCAGTGAGGTCAGGATCGATGGCGCCCACATGGCGGCCAATGAAGTCGGGACCGGTGGTGCCCACGTGGCAGCCAGTGAGGTCAGGATCGGTGGGGTGGCCACGTGGCTGGCACCCACGTCAGTCTCTGTCGATCACAACATTCGTCGCCATCCGCAGACTAGACCCTTGGGTTGATAGAATATCATTAAGCTAACTCACCAATCGATCCGAGAGCGGAAAACGTAAAAAGTACCCAGGTCCAGCTGCAGCTCCCGGCGCCGGCGGCGGAGCGCGGGGTGGCCCCCGGCGCGCCCGGCCGCGGCGGCAACGTGGCGGCGCGCGGGCCGCCCCCAGCCGGCGGCGCCGCGCTGCCCGCGGCGACACGATGTAGCGATGCACGTTCCCTCTCGTCGGGTGCGGAGCGGCTTACGTTACCGTATGAGAAGTAACGCGATCGAAAACACGCGTTAATCGGACGATTTCCTACTTAAATCTCGGAAACGCCTACGACTGGACGACGGTAACGTTTAAAACACGATCGTGGTCAAGAACGTATTTCGCCAGAAAAAGTGGGTAGATCGAAGTCACCTTGAAAATTGCGCGACGGACGTTATCGGTTCGAAAATACTTCGGGAACTCGATTATTCGAAATGAAATTTTAAAATTCGAATCTAAAATTTTCGTCGTAAATATTTAACGATAGACCACTTTCTTGACGATTAGCGAAACACTTCAAATGACTTCCTTAAATTCACTTCAAACGAATAACTTTTCTGTTCGAGCAGAAGTTCCGAAATATAATTACTGGGAATTAAGTCGATCGAGAAGTTAAAGACCACGTGTCGAATTTAAATAAAAATATGCGGACCTTCGGCCAAGACGGTCGACGAAACAATGGAATGGCGGCGAGTCGCCGGGTGCGAGCTGGTTGGTTACAGGAAGCTGTCTGGGCGGAAACTACGTCACAGCGGCGCGCTACGGGGTGTGGAGCGGCTTTATAGACGCTAGCGGCATCTATCGGTCATTGGGAGACGTAACTCCTCCAGATCTAAAGATCTCCAGATCTAAAGATCTCCAGATCTAAAGATCCAGATCTAAAGATCTCCGACGTCGAACGGAACGCATAATATGATATCCATGCTTTCCGGGGTAGGCCCCCCA
Organism: Thaumatotibia leucotreta; assembly: GCA_025490895.1. Classification (NCBI taxonomy): domain Eukaryota; kingdom Metazoa; phylum Arthropoda; class Insecta; order Lepidoptera; family Tortricidae; genus Thaumatotibia; species Thaumatotibia leucotreta. The sequence continues at coordinate 18,520 of JALPQI010021619.1, forward strand.
CAAGGTGAACCGATGACCTGGTGAAGGTCGCAGGAGTCCGCTGGATGCGGGTGGCGCAGGACCGGTCGTTGTGGCAATCTTTGGGGGAGGCCTATGTTCAGCAGATGATGATGATGATGATGATGATGATGATGATGATGATCCATGCTTTACACAAAAAATCTTCATGAAAAAACGACTACGTGATGCCAAGTTTTTTCATCGCTAGCACAAAGGCCTATACTAATCTAGTAATTGGAGTTCGAGGCCAACGAAACTACGACAGATGCGTTATTGTCAAATCCGTCAAAGTCTCTTATATCATTGTCAAATAAAGTTTTCAGGTTTCCACAACCTTTTTGTTATTTAATTAATTTATTTAAAATAATTCCTAATAAAAACATTATATACCTGTGTAATGTTTGTACGCCTTTTTGTTTAATATGGCTGTCACAACTAGGATTTTCTTAAAAACACGCAAATACCTAAAAACTTTTCTTTTCTCTTAACTAACATTGATATGACAAAATTTTCTTGCAAAGAACTTTAAATTATAAGAGCCAACGTTTCAAAGCCTATTTTAAAAAGAAGTTGAATTACTAGTGAACACATACGACAGCGTGCCATATATTATTTGTTAAGACAGTAGGTATGGTTAAATTACTAAGCAGTATAAGTACTATACTATTACTAAGCAGTTTTAACCCGTAATAAGGCAGGGGTGCGTTATTACGGGTTAAATTATGGGAAAGAAATTTGGAAATGTAAAATGAAAGCATTTGTTGTATTTTATTTTTTATTTGTCTTCTTCATCACTTATCCTCCTGAGTCCTGGGTAAAAATCGAGTACACTCCCATAAAAGCCGAGAGTCCTTTATAACACCATCAGTGTTGAGTCCTAAACTTACTGTCGCTTATTTTAAGGTTTAAAATGAGTTTGTCACATTTTTGTTGGAACAAAGGTGGTTATATACTCTAAGAGGTATATTTTAAGCATTTCTTTTACAAATCATTTGGGCGTCATAAAGGCCTCTCGGCTTTTATGGGAGTGTACTTGATTTTTACCCAGGACTCAGGAGGATAAGAGATGAAGAAGACGAATAAAAATTAAAATACAAAAAATGCTTTTATTTTACATTTCCAAAATTTTTTCTCATAATTTTAACCCGTAATAAGGCAGGGGTGCCTGCTTAGTAATAGTATAGTATAGTACTTATACTGCTTAGTAAATTAACCATACCTACCTTATAATTTATGTGTAGTTAAATTGCTGTACCAAATGTTATTAACACCTGAGGTGATACCAGCGCAATACCAACTTTGTAACTAATAATTGCGAATAATTAAGTTTTTATTAAAATATCTTATATTTACGTGAAAATAAGTAAATAATATTGTTTCTATAAATTAAAGAATTAAAATTACCAATAAATAACATATCTCAACGTCTGTTTTTAGAAAATAAGGATTTACTATTGTAAGAACGTTTCATTGGTGTGGCAATATTTTCGTAGATTCTTTGGCCTCGAACTCCAGTTACTATATTATACTAGTGGTATCTTTCTTTATTTATACTAGCTTAACTCAACCCTCCATCACGTCCATGTAACAACTTATAGGTAGAATAGACAGATGGTCAAAATGCAAAATGTAAAAAAACTATTGAAATTTCAGGCGGTACAAAACGGGCACTGGTTGCTGCTGGAAGATATCGACAGCGCTGCTCTTGATGTAGCATCAACGTTGAGCTCCCTGCTGGAGAGAAATGCACTTTGTGTCCCAGGCTATAGAGATTCTTTACCTGTCACGACGGGTTTCCAGCTATTTGTCACCCAAAGGTTAGTTCTTATTTACTTGTTTTTGTGTATTGTGTATCGTAGGATTCGTGTATTGGTGGCTTGAAAATTATCTCCGACTCATTAGCATAAAGAGCGAAATATTAACACATCGCAGCCGCGCGAGTAATTGGACTACCCGCAATTGGTTTTTTTATCACTTACACTTAATTGTTATCTACAGTCGAGAAAATTGAATGTTTAGCACTTTGCGGTTCAAGTTAATTTAATTGTGTTATATGAACTAAGCACGGCCAAAGTAAAGTGAGTAGACATTCAATTTTGTCGACCGTACAATCGACGTCAAAGATATCAACCGTTTAGGCCCCAAAAATATATATACACGATTTTATTGCCATGATTAAGGTCGTGTACATTAGTGTTATTTTTCAACAGATTATTTTCTAATTTCATTCAAATGCATGATATCATAAAACCTAAAATGCTTAACATGAACAAAGAATGCGACCGAGGTCCGTCCAATATATTACTATAATAATGTGTGAAAAACAGTTTCAGTCGCGTTACAAAAAAAAACACGTTACATATAACATATCATTTGGTTTTAGGACTGTCAACACAAATTATGGATTTCAAAAGAAAACTTCGAACTCTAGCACACTACTTCAAAAACAC
>JALPQI010021620.1:0-19293 GCA_025490895.1 Thaumatotibia leucotreta
GACACATTTTTGTGGTAAATGCACCAATCAATAATGCCCTCGCCGGGACTCGAACCCGGAACCTCCAGCTTCGTAGGCAGGGCCTATGGCTGTCTATGTATTTAAGTATCTATATGTATCTATCTATTACATATATCGTCGCCTAGTACCCACATCACAAGCCTTAATTGAGCTTACCGTGGGACTAGGTTGATTTGTGTAAGATGTCCCAAGATATTAATTTAAATTACGACAAGGTAGTGTCTTGAGATGCCGCATTTTTATGATAAGCATGCATGCATGCAGCCTATGATAGTCCACTGCAGGATGTAGGCATCTCCTATTAACTATGCTTTACGCATTAGGAGGTAAATGCCAATAATCGCCACGCTGGGCAAGTGGATTGGCGATGGCAGTAATGTGTCCACTATGATGACGCTGCTGCCCATCATCAATCTTTTATCAAATAATGGTCAGTGACACTTCAATTCCTTAGTCGACTCTTACGACACCCGCAGGAGGAGTTGGGGTGGTGACAAGTGTATTCTTACTGCCGTCACCACACGGTCATTCATGATAACTTGATAAGCGTCGCTATGTATTTAAGTATCTATATGTATCTATCTATTATATTTATAGTCGCTTGATACCCAGTATACCCACATCACAAGCCTTAATTGAGCTAACCGTGGGACAAGGTAGATTTGTGGAAGATGTCCCAAGATATTTATTTAAATTGAAGAAGTTTCAGATGCGTCACGCCCATACTTTATGTCTACACACACAATGAAAAACTGTAGATGTTGCAGCAATATACAACGGCATTATGCCAGTTGACAATTCCCATCTTTTCAGGCAAAACGTGACAAAACAAATTACTATCATATTTTAGACACCCTCACCCTCGAATTAGAAAAATATGATAAAATGTGCAAGTCATCAGGCATCCACATTAAGCAAATTATTTCACAACGTTCTTACAGTGCCCATATACAGGGTGGAAAAGGGACGACGTTCCTTTCCGCTGCCGACCGAGTCTGCCAACCATTACGATGAACTTTCAGTAGATATCGAGACAAACCAATGTGGTTTTACGATATTATCATAAAAAAAAATGTAGTTAGTATTACATCCTAATTAAAAAAATATATATACATATATACAGTGTGTTAACATGATGCAGGCTTTTATTTGAACAGAGGATTGAGATGCAGATTCTTAGCCAAACCATGTGCATTATTTGTTTAAAAATCCTAATTTTAAAACTAATTATCTTTCTAAGAAAAGTTAATTGAGAAGCAATGTACTTCAAAATAAATTGTTAATTGGCACTTGACAATGACAGATCGCAGCCACTCGCAACGTTTGACAACTAAGCAGTACACGCGTTACATTGATCGTTCGAACGAAATAAAAATAATTGTTCAGTTAATTTAAATATTTGTCAACTTTTAATACTTGAAAACGATTGCCAGTAATGCGTATTATTAAGCATTTTCGTAAAAGCCTGGGTCATGGTAACACACTGTATAGTACCAAAATAGAAATATTAAAAAAAATTAACCCATCAACTTGTAGCTCAGCTAGCCAAAAAATGTTTTAAGGTCACCGGGGATCCCAAAGCTGGCTAGTTCCACGCACAACGGATAGGTATAGCCATTCAAAGGGGGAACGCAGCCCGCATTATGGGAACCCTCCCACAAGGTTCGGATCTCGGTGACCTCAACTAAGTAGTTAGTTATTTTTAGCATTTTCATATATTTATTGTCTTACTATGTTTTTCATGAAATAAATCCTCACCCCCTTACAAAGTGAGTGAGTTCTCTAACTCACTCACTTTGTAAGGGGGTGAGGTTCAATAGTATGGAAAAGTAAATTTTCCATGTACTCTTTCGATGTTGGTCCCATACTGAAAGTTAACCGTAATGGTTGGTAGACTCGGTCGGTAGCGGGAAGGAACTTCGTCCGTTTCCACCCTGTATATTGGAGCTAATAGGGTGCTCATAAATATCTAAGCAGGCCTCTGTTGTCATCCTGTATGCTTAGCACATGATTGGCGCAACAGTATCTCACCGCGAGATAAACTATCCATCCCTCTTTTGTTAATATAGCTAGTAAAGGACGGGAGATCTATCTCACGGCGACATACTGTCGCACCAATCATATGCTAAGCCTACTGTTACAGTGAATGTTGAGATATTTTCGAGCACCGTGATCGCTCTGATATTATTATAACTGATGGCGAAGTGTCGTCGATATATATGTATTTCATGTTTTAAGGTGCATTTAGACCAAACGAGCATTCGCACATTCTATCCCCCACCGTACGAAATCAACGAATTTCGACGAATCACGTTTTGTGTAATGAATGAATTTCGTAGTGGGGGATAGAATGAGCGAATGTTCGTTTGGTCTAAATGCACCTTTATTTTGAGGGCTATGAAAAGTTCCCCGTATTTCCGTTGTGCTACTAAATGAGGTCCTTCAATAATAATGCAGGTCCTTGAAGGTAACAGGATCACTTAAAGAGATGTGTATATTATTAAATACAGGGTGTGGCCTGTAACAGGAGCAAAAAATCAAATGGAAGACTCCTCTGACTGCCTCTAGTTATTCGCAAAAGGTCCCAGTGTTTTAAAGTTATCCATTAAGGAGAAACAGTATGTTAAAGTTACGACCTATGAGTGATGTATCTAGGTATCACAACATTGTACCTTATTAATGATTAAACATATTGGTAGTTCAGTGGACATAAAACTAAATGAGCTAAAAAGTTTTTTTGAACTCATGGTTTTTTAACTGGTTTAGCAAAAAAAATTTTTTTTTTTGTGTTACACCGATTTAACTTTTTTGGTATAAGTCGACTGCAGTAAAACTACATAAAAAAACCGGCCAAGTGCGAGTCGGACTCGCGCGCGAAGGGTTCCGTACCACTATCGTATAAAAAATACAGTTAAATCAACCTGCCTCAAAAACTATAGGAGATAATTTAATCAAACCAAAAATTGTTGATAGAGTTTATTAATGTGCATAACATATATTTTTTTTAGAGTTTTATATTGCGTAGTTTAAAAAATAGAGGGGGGGGGACACATTTTTCAGACTTTGAGAGCTGATATCTCGAAAACGATTTGCTTAAATAAAAATGAGATTAATAAACCTTGATATAATTTTCAAAGACCTTTCTATTAATACCCCACACGCTTATATACAACTAAATTTTTTTTTCTATCCCTCAGTTACATGTATGGAGGGCCCCCACCCCAATGGTTTTTTTTACAATTTAGTATCATAATCCTGTAGCGGTTTATACAACACATATCCTTACCAAATTTCGTTACTGTAGCATTTATAGTTTCCGAGTAAATCGGCTGTGACAGACGGACAGACGGACAGACGGACATGACGAATCTATAAGGGTTCCGTTTTTGCCATTTTGGCTACGGAACCCTAAAAAGGAAACAAAAAATTATTTTTTTTTCATAAATTTTTTTTTTTAAGTTTTAACTATTAAATTATGACTATTTATTGGGTTATTAGTGTACCGTTTCATTTTTTGCTCCTATTACAGGCCACACCCTGTATAAGTAGGTATTACGTATGTTTTTGCATTATGTATAAGGAAATGCTCTATAAAGGCAGAATCGTTTGTCTCTTAAAGCAATCTTGAAATAGTAGATTATAGGAAGAATCTACAGTGTTACAAAAATGGTGATACAAGATAATAAAACAAGAATCTATTATTGATTTTAAACAACTTTTGCTATGGGACCAAATAATATATGAAAACTCAAGAAATAAATCGACACTTCCATACATTTTGGTGAACTTAACTATTTTAGCCCATTTCTATGGAGCAACAATGGGAGTTTTTTAGGGTTCCGTAGCCAAAATGGCAAAAACCATATCCATCTGTCTGTCCGCAGTATAGGTAGCTCAGTGGCCGTTGATACTAGAAATCTGCAATTTGGTACAGGTATACATACATACTGATCATGCCAACAAAGTGGTACAACAAAAACTAGAATTTCTTTTTTCGGGTACCTCCCCAACTGGTGAAGTGGGGATGATTTTTTATTTGATGTAATCCTATAGTGTTGGTTATCATTGAATAGGTCTCTTAAAAAGAATAAGGGTCTTAAAAGGAAGGTTTTTTCTAAAGTCAATAATTTCGGAGATAATCGCTAAAAAATTGCCCGAATGTGCTCTTGGCCGGTTTTTTTTCTTGGGCTTTAATATTAAATATGAACCAAAATTACCAAATTTTGGTCCCATAATAAAGGTTGTTCAAAATAATTAATAGATTCATGTTTTGATATCTTGTATCACCATTTTTGTGGACTGAGATAGGTTGATTTTGATGATGACGGAAATTATAAAAATCAATCCTACTAAATCATAGCAGCAAAAGTCAGTAGGTACATGATTCGACCCCTACTAATATGACGGCCCTTAAAAACATCCCCCACAAAGGATAAAAAAGATGAGGAGGGTGTAAAAGTAATTAGTTGTGCGTCACTCTATTCCGCGTTTAATTATTGCACACATTTATTTACACATTAGGTTAATGGCAAAAACAAGTCCCTCGTTCGGGATGAATTGTTTGTGTATCCCGCTATCCTGTGCAGGGTTGTCAGAATATATAATATATAGACGTAGTTCTGCAAAAAGGAACCAATCATTAAATTAACATCTTAAATCAAAACAGTAAATCTTTAAAATGACTAATTCGTGTGGATTGGCTCTTTTTTGCAGAATTACATCCAATTTGTGTATTAACATTTTAATATTGAGTACTGCAACGTCACTCTTTTCATCTGAAACAATTGAAATAACTTTACCGATACCTTACAACCTAAATTACTTTTAAAATAAAACTTCGTATTTCAATAATATGTGACTTAACACGTTTCATCCGTCAAAAATCTAGCAGCTTTCTAAAAGTAAATAAAAAAACTACTCTTTATGATGTAACAGACTGAAATACGGTTGGACAGCGTCTCACCATAAGGCTTACGGAGCCCTAAAAACGACGGAAATAATGTATTATCTATTCACCAGGTGCTTTAGATACTTAAAATACATTCCTTTTCACCGTACAATAAAATCAAGATGGCGGAACAGAGGCAACCCTAGCGCTCTCGACACAGAAGAGTGGACTAGGGTCCGCCATTTGTTATTTGTATCGTTACTTTTGTTAGCCCACTTCCATAACCCGTGAAGAACGCACCTATTGTTCAAATGTTTATCTCGAGATTTTAATACGGGATTTCTGGACAATGGTAGGGAATTTTAGAATTATAACTGCCGGGAGTCTCAATCATATGAGTTTTGAAGTTAACATGGTCATTTATATTATTAGTATGACTTAGAGTGGTATAGTTAACATGTAAATTGTAATTGTTGAGCACCCGATATTTCAGCACTGTTGCAAATTCCATCTTCCCTGAGTAACACAGATGGCATTTGCAATAGTGCCGGGTGCAAAATATCCCTTTAGTACCATTTCTAGCTGGTTACAAAAAATTGGCTACCAAACGGTACTAAAGGAAAATACTGACTGCATATACAAACGATACTCCTCCTGGAGTATGTGTGGCTGCTCACGAGTTTCCGCTACTGCAGCTGTGGCGGGGTCGCATCCCAAGATGGTGGAACGGTCGTTGCACCGTCATTTGGGGACGTTGTTGAGAGGCTGTTGAAGGAAAATTACCCCATATTTATTTCGATAATCTTTTTAATGAGTTATTCAAATTCAAACTTTAGGTTTTCTAAACAAGCTTTCTAAATTGTCTAAAACGACAAACGGAATAAGATTAGATTAAAGTTTACGCTACTCTGCAACTTCATATGTTACATGTTATGAATGTTAGCAGAGATGGTAACCTAGGTATACATTTGGACTAGGAAAATTCAATTTATTATTTTTATGGAACGGTCAGCGTGGCCTAGGGCGGAAGCCTCGGGAACAACAGACAATACATATCGATATTTCATCTATATTTTAGAATAAAGAACGGCATAGCTGCTGTTCTATTCTTGCAAATAGCTAGTATCGTCATCATCATCATCATCATCATATCAGCCGAAAGACGTCCACTGCTGAACATAGGCCTCCCCCAAATATTGCCACAATGACCGGTCCTGCGCCACCAGCATCCAGCGCACTCCTGTGACCTTCACCAAGTCATCAGTCCACCTTGTGGGGTGCCTATTACCTACGCCCACTGCCACTTCAGTTTAGCGATTCGGAGAGCTATATTTCGGTAACTTTGGTTCTGCTGCGGATGGTCTCATTTTTAATCCGATCACGCAGAGAGACTCCTAGCATAGCCCTCTCCATTGCCCTTTGGGTGACTTTGAGCCTTCTTATGCAGCCCATTGTAAGCGGTCACGTTTCAGTACCGTATGTCATCACTGGCAACACACACTGATTAAAGACTTTCGTCTTCAAACAGCTAGTATCGTAGTCTTCTATATTTTATACTTAATTTACAGTATTATTTAATACAAACAATAAAATACCCGGCACTAAAGGTCTCTATGACACGGACGGTGAGATGAGACGGTGTTGGCCGGCACCGGAACGTCCTTGTGAGCATAGTCTCATGCTTTTAAATACAAAGAATAGTTTTTTTCTGATTGGTTCATGCTACGGTCATGGTATGGTACGGCCTAGTGTGGGCAGAGACCCTAAACATTGCATACGGTCTTTGGAAAGAAACTAATCACTGTCCCAATATTCTCTAGTTCTATGATGCACTTGAACTAAAAAGGATATATTATAATGAAATTTGTTGTATGGGAGCTATTAAGTTCCTTAATTAATTTTTAAGGTTTGTTAAAGCGGCAACAAAATACACGATTTTTGAAAACTTCAACTGTCTATCTATTGCGGTCCTCGAAATACAGCCTGATGATATACAGACGGATTGACAGCGAAGTCTTAGCAATATGGGTAAAAATCTTTAAAAAAGTAGGTAAACACTTTCAACACATTTGAAAAATCCTTCCCACATTTTCGCGCCGTCAGTAACGTAATTTCACCGTTCTAATTTTAAATATCCTAAGCTCCAGATGGTTGCAACTAATTGCATCGTGGAACATTCGCGTCACATTACATATCAGGGGGTTTCAGCCGTCATGCATATTTCAACGGCTCCGTTGCATTATTCTTGCAAATCCGGGCGTTGCAATTGTTTCGCAGTTCGTAGTTAGAGCATTAGTACGTTGGACTGCGGATTGTGACGTGCATTGTTGTATGTTCTAACTCTACGAAACCTGGATTTTGATACCCCTTTTATGCTTTGTGATTATTATAAAAATTATCGAAGTTAGTAAAGTAGCCAGTGTCCTAATGTGAACAATTAACAACATGTCGGAGTCGCGCTTCAGTTGGCGCAAACCTGCACAACACGTCGAGTCATCGAACGCCAGAATTGTGTTATGTACTATGAGTTTTGTTTGCAATGTTTACAATTAATTTGTTAAGAGTTACTAAATTTAGAAAACGATAAGCAATGTATTGCTTCGAGTGGTCTTTGCTTTGGTCCATGCAGGTAGATGATAAAATCCGGTTAAGATCTACCCGCCTGTGAAGTAGGTAGTTTATGACCTGACAGTATAAAAAAGGTCACTAGCGCTGTTTTCAAATGCATTTGCATTCGCGCGTTAGACTTCAATTCATTCTGATTCCCGCGTTAGACTTCGAAAGATTGATCCTTGCCTAGACTTGGAATAGATTCCAAATATTTTTATTATTTTATTTTATTTATAAGACACACCAACAAAATACAAGGCTTACAATATTAAAGAAAAAAAATATAGGGTACATGACCGGCCCGTACCTCAATAACAGGCATGCAACAGCACTCACAATAAGTTTCACATAAAAATATTAATTTTGAACTTAAACTTAAAACGATTAAATTTACAATCCAAAATACTTAAAATTAAAAAATAGTTAAAATACAAATGTGAGGTTTAATTTAGTAATGGAGAATTTTGCGCCTCCAAGAAGAGACACTATCAGAGTAGATATCCAGGTCATGACTTTTTTGATATTTGTTATAGAGTGATTGTAGCCTATTCAACACGGAAAACTTCCCCAAATTCGACGGAAAGTGGTGATGCGTGAGGATCTGACGTGAGTGTTTGGGATAACAAAATTTAGGCGCAGGAGCAAGTCTCCCTCTAGAATCTTTCCATTAATAAGTTTGTGCAAGAGTGTGAGGTCTAGATAAGTCTCAGTTGCAAGGTACTCATATTGAAGTGCTTCAGTCTATCGTCGTAGTTAGTGCGTTTTCCAACCTCACCGGACTGATCCTTAAAGGTCATGAAACGAGTATATGATCGCTGTACCCTTTCAAGGCGGTCAATGTGCACTTGATACGAAGGGTTCCACACTTGGCTGCAGTACTCGAGACGTGAACGCACAAAGGTATTATAAAGTGTTTTAAGAGTCTGAATTCGCTTGAAATTACGAGTTACTCTTTTTAAGAACCCTAACATTCTTAGACTACCCTGCACGACGCTCTCAACGTGACATATAAAATTAAGTTTGCCGTCAAACATGACTCCCAAGTCCCGTATAGTGTGCACTTCTTCCAGTTCAACACCCCGAATAGTATATCTTGTATCATGAATGTTTCTATTGCGAGTAAACTTGGTATGTTGACATTTAGCGGCATTTAGGGTCATTTTGTTGATAAAGCACCATTGACAGATGTTATCCAAGTCGCTTTGAAGTAGTTCAGAATCGCCAATGCCCCTAACCTCTCTATACAATTTCAGGTCGTCAGCATAAAGCAAACACTTACTGTGTGCTATGGCCATAGTGACGTCATTCACAAACAATACGAAAAGCAAAGGACCCAGATGTGAACCCTGCGGTACCCCAGAGGTTGCCATGTAGTAATTAGACTTAAATCCATCCTTGACAACCCTCTTCCTTCTACCAGTAAGGTATGATCTAAGCCACGCCAAGAGTTCACCAGAGATACTAAAATTATGTAAAAGTTTATCGATTAGTATATTGTGGTCAACCTTGTCAAAAGCACTACTGAAATCTGTGTAAATAGCATCGACTTGTACTTTATTATCCACAGAACTTGATAAGTCGTTAACATAATGAATTAAGTTAGTTGACGTCGATTTTAGAGGCACAAAACCATGTTGCAAGGGCGAGACCTGTTCTTTGACATACCAGGCTAGTGTCGGGTAAACTAAGCTCTCAAATAGCTTTGATATTGTGCTTAAAATAGATATCGGGCGGTAATTATTTACTTGAGCAGTATCTCCCTTTTTGTAAACTGGTACGATATTTGCCTCCTTCCATTGCGTAGGGAAAGTTGATGTTTCAAGGGATCTATTAAATATTAGTGACAATGGAAGGGACAGCCTGGTCGCACATTTTTTTATAAAAAAGGGTGGAATGCCGTCTGGTCCAGCGCCCTTATTAATATCAATCGATTTTATGGCTTTTAAGACAGAATTTTCCGAAATTCGGATGCGTGATAGGGTTCCATAAACTAGTCGGTTCGAATGGGTATCCCTTGCTCCCTGGAAATCATCTAAGGGGTTAGAACCAGAGAAAGTTGAAGAGAAATGATCAGCGAAAAGATTGCAAATTTCAATGTGACTATGGGCGGCCCTCTCGTTAAGATACATTGTAGACGGATAAGTTGATTTACCCTTCCTCATGTCCTTAACGTGTGTCCAGAATTTTTTAGGGTCACAATTTAGACTGTCCTCGATTGTAGCTATGTGCGCATTGCAATCCTTTGCCAACCTGATTTTCACTCTCCTACGTAATATATCATACTCAATATAGTCCCGAGGATTTTTAGTTCTTTTGTATAATTTCCGCTTTTTTTCTTTCTCACGCATCATGCTCACTAACGTAGTACTAAACCACTTCGGGCGATCTGGATGTCTACTCTTACACAAAGGAACAGTGTCATGCACAACCGAATGGAGAGCCGTATAAAACGATTCAACCATTTCATTGACAGTGCTACAGGCCGAAAACCTAGAAGACCAGTCTATACTGCTTAATTGAGAGTTAATAACAGAGTAACAAGCTTTTTTAAAGTTATGTGTCGCAAAAGTCTTTGGTTTGTTGGAATTCATATTACCAAAGTTGTTAATTACTGTTGTCAAAGGGGGATGATGGGCATCAATTTTACTGAGAGGATCGCTGGCCATACATACAACTGGTCCCAAAAAATTGCTGAGTACTAAATCTAATATTTTCCCATTATGATTGCTTATGATATTTAGTTGAAACATATTACAAAGAGACATACAGTCAAACAAAGCAGTGGCAGAAGGCAGAATACAAGTCTCCGGAACAGCAAAAAGACCGGAGCCGTCAATGCTCCATTGGATAGGGCTAATGTTAAAGTCCCCAAATATTACACTTTTCTCATTGCAACAATTGATTTTATCACTCACATTGTCAAAGTACTTTCTATACATGTGTGGAGCAACACCTGGAGGTATATAAACTGCACCAATGTTAATTTTATCAGAAGGTGAAACATGAACGGCTACCCAAATGTCTTCACAGTCGGTTTCCCATGCCAAACGTCGGCAGCAAGGTATTTTATTAGAGACGGCGATGAAGCAACCTCCGCCATCCTTCTTTGAACTTGTTTCACCGTTACGATCACGTCGAAACAATGTGTACCTAGCATCGAGAATTTCAGCATCCAAAATACCATTATGTAGCCACGTTTCCGTGGCTATGATTATATCATAATCAGAAGCAAGAACCGATAATCTCAAGTCTTGCAGTTTCGTTCGTATACCTCGCATATTTTGATAATAAATATTTAGGGTCTCTGTGCTGACAAACGTATGGTATTCTTTTTTAGAGATTCAAAATGTAACATTTATAGACGGTTGAGGTCCGATGAGTTGCGTATGTGGATCAGTTTTGCTTCTTCATTTTTACGCATATAAACACGACCATAACGCGCCCACACGAATCTATATCCTTTATCCTTGCCTGCAATCCTAGCTTCCGCATGAAGTTTTTTTACTGATGGTGAGAAGTGTTCTGATACGAATATTGGGGATTTACGACCTGCTATTCCTAGGTCACTAGTGTTCAGCTTGTCCACGTTGTCAGACTTACTTTTCTTGTATTTCATTATTGCTGCCAAGAATTCGTCTCTCTGGAGGGCGGAACGCAGTTTCACAATCACTGCTCTCGGTCTGTCGCTATTGGGGTCAAGCTTAGCCACACGTTTGCAGGCATATATGTCTGTGGCCTGGAGGGGGAAACTAACGACGGTTGCTAGTTGAGCCACAGTTGTAGGGAGAGATTCTCCTTTAAACTCCGGCAAGCAAGTAATCTCTACATTACACTCACGAGAATTTTGTTCAACCAACGCTAAACGTGAGGACAAATCCGAAACTGCAGATCTAAGCACTTCATTCTCCTTCTTGAGATTGTTCATGTCTGTGTTGCATGACGTCATCTGGCTTTGAATTTCATCATAACGTTCGTTGACAAAATCGTAATTTTTCATAAGCTCGTCATGTGATTTTTTTATATCCCGCAATTCAGTTCGTATCAGTAACTGCATCTTCGATGTAATTGGCGCTCCAGGGATTTATACCACGACGGAAGTTCACTCATGTTGAGCTCGTCGTCTGAACCATTCTCTCCAGGCACCGGGGTCGGGGTCGGGGTCGGGGTCTCTGGTCCCTGGGTTATGCTATCTGTATCTACGTTATGAGATACAATAGGAGAGTTTATGTAGTCGCCCGACCTTCGCACACTGCATTTGCATGTCGGACAGACCCACTGCTTTTTTAAGGCAGATGTCAGTTTCTTATAAGTTTGATCCGTGAAACCGACGCAGGTATATTTGTACTCGCGGTGACAACTGGAGTTCGCGCATTTCAAAGCCTGGGTGGATTTAATTTCTTCTTCACAGCAATCGCATCGCTTTTGAAGAGAGCCAGCGGCACCTTTACCCGTTCTATTAGACATCGCCGCGGCCGTGCAGCTATCAGTGGTCGAGCTACGTTTTTAAGTCGAGTCACTTGCAGTTCAACAAACACTAAGTGTATTCAGATAACTACTGGTGAATTCAGATTCACTTCCAAATGCTATTACGTGAGTTATGAAGTTTATAAAGCTTTAAAACAGTCACTAATTAATTAATATCACTAACAAACAGTACCCTGCACTTAAGTTAGTCCATGAAATTGTAACTTGAATTATGATCATTCCTTTCCTTAAGTCTATCTTGAGACCGCGAATAGATTTGATTAAGTGCACTCCAGTGTAACAGGAGTTTGACTAGATTCAATAGTTCGTTAGATTCAGATTCAGATCCTAGCATCCTGACGAAAGACGTTATTTCTTGTGTTTTGAAATTGGTGAAGCATGGACTCAAACTTAGAACTCTCCAGTCGTTTTCCATTAGTTGTTGTTGCTGTTTAAAGTGCTTTAATTAATCGTATTTTAAGTGTGTACCTATTGTCACAAAGTACCCAAATATAGAGGGTCTGTTTCATAGAAGGCTCAAATAGTTCGGAATATGTTACAATAGATGTCACTAGGAGCACGATTGACTAGTAACAGATTTAGTTTTATTTGAAATCCAGATATTTACTACCTGTTAGTGCACAGTTTTAATTAATTTAGCATCATACATCGAAAATAGTCAAAACCACCCTTTCTAGAAGAGTAAATTAGTAAATAAATAAATTAACTATTTTTGGAATAAATTGATTTCAGCGCCATCTATTATTGCACGTACATATTTTTATGCGTTTTTCTCGATACGCGTCAAACAGTACACTACTCGAGTCTTGACAGAAATAATCTATAGATGTCGCTAAACAAAATCTTGCATATATTGATTTTAAATGTTTAAGGAGGTCTAAAAAACCGAAAAACTAATAAATACATACAAAAAAAAGTAAAAAGTCCCTAAATCGCTAATAATAACAAAAAATACATACATTACAAGTCATATGCTAGGATTTGAACCCGTAACATAACAACTGATAACAATAAATAGCTGAGAGCCTACCGCGAAACACGTACGAAGTGTTGCCTCTTTCTCGCACTCGTGAATTCCACTATAAGTGTGACAGGGAGGCAACACTTCTTTCGTTGTTCGCGGTAGGGCCTCTGATTAGGGTATATCCGGGAATTATATAACAGATACATTGCGGCGCGGCGTTGCCGTTTAGTTGTCAGCATTCTCTTTGCTTTACCGTAATCTGCCGTAATCTGACGAGCTGGCAACAAACGAAACGAGAGCCATAGAAAATTGATGGTAATCTGAGCATTGCATTCTGTTTCTATTCTACGCTTCAATACCAAACTCACATAGCGAAATAATAATTAAACTCTTACTAATGGCACTCTATCAATATCATTGGCAATAAATAGCTCTACTCTGTCCAACATTCAACAAACTCTGTAAGAAAAAAAGGGCTAATACTAATTTTCTCTTATTGTGTCTACATTTTTTGAATTTGCCATTTGTGTCCATTCTAAGATCCAAGATGGCGGGAACTTTTTTTGCAATTTTCATCATTGTACTCGTTTCTGACTAATGAGGGTTATTGATACTTTTTCTGCCGCTATGAGGAGGTGAGATGGCAGCACTGAGCCGACCGTTTAACGAACTAAGTAAGCACATCTGTTACGACATTGTGGGATTATCCGCATTGTAAAAAAGTAACTTCAATATCAATTTGTTTAATTATAAAAATAAATTGATGTTTTCTAATCTTGTATTGATTACAGCGCCCTCTCTAGCAAATTCAACGCAGCGTAGAGTTGCCGAGCTTGCAGACGATTATGTGATGCATACGTCTTAGGAGTGTGGCTTAAGGTTGTAGTACCTTCGAAACATTACGTACAGATGTCGCTAGTGATTAGATTCACAATACCATTGGAAAAAAAATTCGCTGTGATCGACGGAAGGTCGTCTGGTGTAATTGGAAGCACGTTGGACCGGCAATCCAGAGGCAGCGGGTTCGAATCCCGTGACAACCAGAGTCTTTCGTAGTTGATTTTTTCTATGGTAAGCACATCTGTTACGACATTGTGGGTTTAACGAACTGTCAAAATAAATACGCGAATTTAATTTTCAACATATTTATAGGTTTATTTATTCTGAAAACCATTACTTTAAGCATATTGTTACCTAAAATAAATAAATAAAACAGTTCCAAGTCAATTCTCATGAAATCAACAAAGTTAAAGTAATTATTTTTAATACCAGTGACTTTGCGCGCCTGTTTTATAGCTCCGTCTAATAGTCGTAAACCATTACAAAATCAATTCTCTTCCAAATAAAATAGAATTTCAATATTTCAGGCCCAGGTGCCTATGAATAGTATGAATCTGACAGTTGTCGAGACCAGGTGCGTACGAAGCGCCGCCTGGTGGCAGAAAAATTATCGAAAACCCTCATTCGCATACGTGGAATATAATTTTTGGGTCCATTCTAAGATCCAAGATGGCGGTAATTTTTTTTGTAATATTTGTCAATGTACTCGATTTCGACTAATTTATAAACGTGGAACCCTAATGTGTGTGAACCCTTGGGTTAATTTAATATCCAAGAGTTTTTATATTTAGCATGTTCTTATGAGTAGCGGAAATGCAGTACCTATAATAAAAAAAAAAACTGCACAAAGGTTCAAAAAAGGTGCCGCCATTTTGTATCTTACAATTGATGTACTTTTGGGCAGTTTTTATCATTAAAGATACTCCATTTCCAATACATATACGTAAATAACCTTAGATCTTAAATTCGCCCTAAATTCGGGTTCCACGTTTGTAAATTAGTCGAAAACAAGTACAATGATAAAAATTACAAAAAAAAGTTCCCGCCATCTTGGATCTCAGAATGGACCCCAAAATCGTATGTGAATTAGTCAGAAATGAGTATAATGATGAAAATTGCAAGAAAAATGTTCCCGCCATGTTGGATCTCAGAATGGACCTGGAAATCGTATTGCAAGTATGCGAATTAGTCAGAAACGAGTATAATGATGAAATTTACAAAAAAGTAGCCGCCATCTTGGATCTTAGAATGGACCCGGAAATCGTATTACACGTATGCGAATTAGAAACGAGTACAATGATGAAAATTGCAAAAAAAAGTTCCCGCCATCTTGGATTTTAGAATGGACTCGGGAATCGTATTCCACGTATGCGAATTAGTCGGAAACGAGTATAATGATGAAAATTGCAAAAAAAAGTTCCCGCCATCTTGGATCTTAGAATGGAACCAAAAAAATTATTCCACGTATGCGAATTAGTCGGAAACGAGTATAATGATGAAAATTGTAAAAAAAAAGTTCCCGCCATCTTGAATCTTAGAATGGACCCGAAAATCGTATTCCACGAATGTGAATTAATCAGAAACGAGTATAAAGATGAAAATTGCAAAAATAAGTAGCCACCATCTTGGATCTTAGAATGGACCCGGAAATGCACGTATGCGAATTAGAAACGAGTACAATGATGAAAATTGCAAAAAAAAGTTCCCGCCATCTTGGATTTTAGAATGGACTCGGGAATCGTATTCCACGTATGCGAATTAGTCGGAAACGAGTATAATGATGAAAATTGCAAAAAAAAAGTTCCCGCCATCTTGGATCTTAGAATGGAACCAAAAAAATTATTCCACGTATGCGAATTAGTCGGAAACGAGTATAATGATGAAAATTGTAAAAAAAAAGTTCCCGCCATCTTGGATTTTAGAATGGACCCGGAAATCGTATTCCACGTATGCGAATTAGTCGGAAACGAGTATAATGATGAAAATTGCAAAATAAAAAGTTCCCGCCATCTTGAATCTTAGAATGGACCCGAAAATCGTATTCCACGCATGCGAATTAATCAGAAACGAGTATAAAGATGAAAATTGCAAAAATAAGTTGCCGCCATGATGGATCTCATAATGGACCCGAAAATTGTATTCAACGTATGCGAATTAGTCAGAAACGAGTATAATGATGAAAATTGCAAAAAAAGTACCTGCCATCTTAGATCTCAGAATGGACCCGAAAATCGTATTCCACGTATGCGAATTAGTCAGAAAAAAGTATAATGATGAAAATTACAAAAAAAAGTTCCCGCCATCTTGGATCTTAGAATGGACCCGAAAATCGTATTCCACGTACCTATGCGAATCAGAAACGAGTATAATGATGAAAATTGCAAAAATAAGTTGCTGCCATCTTGGATCTCATAATGGACCCGAAAATTGTATTCAACGTATGCGAATTAGTCAGAAACGAGTATAACCCAACTCTGTCAGGAATAACTAGGTACACTCTTCACGCTTCAAGTTCGTCTGTATACTCATTTTCACCCTGTATAATTATGTATGTAACACCCTGTATGTATGTATATGTATGTATCTATCGGATCTATGATCACTTTGTATAACTATAAAACGAAACGAAAGAGCTCGTGATTCTGAGTAGAAAAAAATGTAAAAAAGTCCATATATGGAAAATTTTAAAAAACGACAACAAAATAAAAACCCGCCCGTTTGCACACTGTTTTTACAAAATCAAAGATTATGCGCAACAAAAAACAAAAAAATAAAAAAACAAAGTTTGAAAAAAAAAGAAACAAAATAACATTTTCAGCGCGTAATGTTAGGATTTGAACCTGGTACCACTGCTTCACAGCCGAACGCATGAACCACAATACCAACCTCCCTATATAGTGGTACGGCGAAATATGTTATGTGTTGCAAATGATCATGCGTTTCGTTCGTGGCAAGGTAGTGTATACTGTTTCAGAGCCATCTGTACAATGCCCACGAGCAACAAAGATCAACCGTGGCGCCGTCTAGTAGTAACAACATTTCTGGTGGATGCATTTTAATGTATGGTGCTGATATATCTACTTAAACTAAATAATCTCTGCTATTGTAAAGATCTAAAGTTGTAATTACCAATGATTTGAAAAGATTAAAACATACAATCCGCTTGAGTTTCTTCCTGGTTCTTCTCATGTTGTGGTTTAACTCTTGCGAACCAGAGTAGTAATAAAAGAAGATCTTAATTCATGTTGTGTTTTTCATTATGAGTCCATGCCTACATGCATAAGTGCGTAGATAGCTAAACCATCTTCCTATAGCTCGGCCGGAACCTGATATAAAGGGCCCTACGCCGTGAATATGTGACAAAGGTAGCCAACTGAGCTGTCAGCGCACCTGATGAAAAGCAGGAACTGAGGCTCATAGACATAGTGATCAAAATCGTCTATGCGCTGCCTTGCCTACCCCGAGGACTTATATGGTGCCTACATGCATAAGTGCGTAGATAGCTAAACCATCTTCCTATAGCTCGGCCGGAACCTGATATAAAGGGCCCTACGCCGTGAATATGTGACAAAGGTAGCCAACTGAGCTGTCAGCGCACCTGATGAAAAGCAGGAACTGAGGCTCATAGACATAGTGATCAAAATCGTCTATGCGCTGCCTTGCCTACCCCGAGGACTTATATGGATTGCCTCTATCTATGCCAGTAACTACACCGGCTAACTATCTTACCCGCAAACCGAAACACAGCAGTGCAAACACTGCTATTTAACGGCAGGTTATCGGGTAAGACCGTGGTAATTATCGGCGGACCCTGCACGAGGTCCTACCACCAGTCAAAAATAATAAAACCGGAGGCATAAAAAAACCATTATTTGAAGACCTAATTTAGTCTCCTAACCTAAAAAAATATATAAATATTAGATGTCATATACCAAAGAAAAACGACCAAGATCACCTATTGTCCGAGGTGGGGATCGAACCCACGTACTCAGCTTTCGCACCTGATGCTTGTACCCCTCGACCACTCGGTCGGAAGAACCTTGTGATCTTGGTTGTTTTTCTTTGGTATATGACATCAAATATTTATAATTTATATAGTATTAAGTAGTGTGACTACTGGGGAAAAATAAAAAGTACAAATCAAAATATTTAGTTAATAAATAATTTGATTTGTATTTTCACAATACGTTTAAAAAAAATACTGAAACAAGTTTGTTCTGAATATTGCCACCATTACACAAAACGAAACCTATTGGCAGAATGTTTGAAAATTCATTTTGTATCTCATGATTGTTAAAGCAAACTATAATACTCGTCGAAAAATTACGTATCATGACAGTTTAATCTCACAAATATCAATACTTGATGATCGAACCGGAAAATTGAGTCTCTATTCTAACGCCAATATCAAATTGGTATTGAGTTTTATTGTTATTGAACTACAACGCGCTAGTGTCTACTCCATTCATGCAAAACTGAACATAAAATTGTTTTTTATATATTTTTTTTATTTAGGGCATCAACAGCAGTACGTAAGAAATTTACAAAAACTGAGTGTACAGTAAACAAAGCCAATAAAAGATGTCCACAAAAATACAATGAACATGCAATAACAAGATATGACGTGCGCATTTATACTAACTAACATTAACAAAATAGGTTTCAGTTATAAAGTTAGCATGTACGTGAGTGTGTTTGTTAGGTATTGGTTTAGTGCAGTCAAAAAAGTCCATACCTACAGTTAAATTTATTATTATTAAGTTTTAAAATACGATTAATAGGGGAATTTTGCGCATATTTAGTGTGAACTCTCGGAAGACTAAAAAGACAGCGTACAGTATTACGCGTTCTAATAGACGGCACCGAGAAATGAATCTGCGACAGGAGTGATGAACTGTCAATACTTCCAGAGAGGATATCGTACAGTACACACATATCGAGCAGAAGACGTCTGTCGTCAAGACTCAGCAAGCTTGTATATTTGTTTCAAAAACTGTAAGCAACTACCGGAACCGATTTACTAAGACAATTGCCTACAATTCCTTGCTTATTTGTTCCATGGCTGGTGTATGTATTTAAGTACCTATCTATATATATTATGTATATCGTCGCCTGGTAACCCACATAACAAGCCTTAATTGAGCTTACTGTGGGACTAGGTCGATTTGTGTAAGATGTCCCAAGATTTTTATTTATTTATTTATAGATACGTACGTATAGAATGTAGATAGTAAGAACAACAAAATAAAATATTTTTTTCATTACCGCGAGGATTACACATGAAATAAAACTATGAAAACGGATAAACTCGCGTATGTTAATTAAATTTAACTTCATCCCGACGTTTCGAGCACTTTACAGGGTTCAAAGCATCGAGGTGAAGTTAAATTTAATTCACATACGCGAGTTTATCCGTTATCATAATTTTTTTTCACGAACAAAATAAAACTAAGGAATAAATATGAAGTAATAAACACATGCCCTG
>JALPQI010021621.1:0-15025 GCA_025490895.1 Thaumatotibia leucotreta
CATTTTAACAAATAATCTAATCAAGCCAAGACCGTACCAGATACATGCGTTATGAGTTATGAGTTATACTATAATTTACTGCCTTGTTTACTTACTTACGATTTAAAAGAATTATTTATTACACATTTTTATAAGTTCTCATGGAAACATACTCAATGAGAACTTACTCATTCATAAGTTCTCATGAAAATTCTCGGAAATTTCCGAGTATATTCCCGGAATTTCGAGAATGTTCTGCAACTTGTATCATCATTATCATCATCATCTCAGCCATAAGACGTCCACTGCTGAACATAGGCCTCCCCTCTGGACCTCCACATGTACCGGTGCAACTTGTATATTGCTAGTTTATACGCACTTGGTGGTGAATGCCTATAATCGTCACGCTGGGCAAGCGGATTGGCGATCGCAGTAATTATGTGTCCACTATGATGACGCTGCTGCCCATGATCAATGTACTATCAAAGAACGGTCAGTGACACTTCAATCCCTTAGTCATATTAAAGGATAAATCACGTTTTTTAAATTAATTATTCTTCATAGGTCATTAGTAAAATAATGCTTACAGCTACATTGATTACTACATTTGTTATACCTACCTAATTGTAACTTATAAAAATCTTAAATTTAATGACTATGGTAATGGATCATACTTATGTTAGATATTTTAGATTTACACACTGTATTTTGCATAGCTCTACTAGAATAGACTCATAAATATAAAGATGAAGCGCGATTAAAGACTCTTAAAGTATTTGATATTCTTACGATAATCATTTTTAATTACTTTTAACGATAAGTAATCATATTTTTTTATAATTTTATTACAAGGACTGCGGATGCGGATTCCTGTGAGATAATTTTGAAATATTTGTTTAAGTATAGTAGTTACTAGAAATAGAATAGAATAGAAAATAATTTATTCGTGACACACATTACATACATTAAAAGGACAAAGTAGATATGACAATATAAAGTGACATGTATGTCTTGAATCAGTCACTACCACATTTTGAAAGTAACGGGACTCATCGCGTACGCTGACATTTTTAGTTTCCCAAATAATTTCAAATGGACTATTTTCTTAATACAATCGCATGTATAATATATATTACTAGCGACCCGCAAACATTTCTCTTGAATCACTTTATCTATAAAAAAACTGCATCAAAATCCGTTGCGTAGTTTTTAAGATTTAAACATACATAGGGACAAAGGGACGGAAAAAAAATTGTTTTGTACTATGTAGTGATATCGATACGTAATGCATTTTATCGCATTCGCACTTACATATTGATATATTGGAGCGAGTGCAATGGCCTGCGTTACGTATCGAGAAAAACCTAACATGTCAAGGTATCTATATAGGTAATGGTTTTTTTTTATACGCTTACTCACCAATTTGAGAGTAAGCGGGATGGGCAGAATAGTAAGGATCACGGTCCATACAAAGTTGAGAAAAAATGTGCGCTGCGAGTTACAGTTTTGTAATTTTAACCAGAGCTAGAGGGTCTCAAAATAGCTGTTTTTAGATGTGGAGGGAAAACCAATTCCCCCCCTGAGCGCGGGGGGAGGGGGGTGAATGTGCATGCGGAAGGGTTCCGTTTAATATTTTTTTACTAATTAATAAGGCCTACTATGCATTGTTTGGTATCATTTTCGTGTAAAACGGACCTGGAAAATCCATTTTTTGTCATAAACATGAGCAATTTCATATAAAAATGTAGATTTTTTGGAGTAAAAGTAAAAAAGTTACCGTTTTCATTTTAATTTAAGCGTCATATAAGTATTAAAAAACAAACTAATCCAATTCAAAAAAATTGTGTTAGATAGCATATTTATTGCAGTTTCTAAAAATATACACATTTTGTAGTCTTTCATACAAAAATTCACTGAAAAAAAATTACCTGACGCGTACCTCCAACAAAAACCTCCGCGTAATCTCAATAAAGAGACTTTTGTGCCGGCAACTGCTCATAGATTATACATATTTTTGTACTTGCATATTATAATTCATATTACAATTGTAAATATTTATTGATATGAAAGTAAATTGAATATTTTCTGATATTTTTTTAAATGACCTAAGATTATTAAGAATTTTATTTGATCAGATTCTATTTTTAGATTTTATCGATTATTGTATACCGCGTGTATATTATACATCTGGTCTATCTGTTCACATATATGATATAATATAGTATCTGATCATATGAATCGGAATGGGTAATCATTTTTACAAGTGTCATTAGGTAATGATCTCATTACCAAAGACGATAAAGAAAATTTTCACTAACCGGGACTAAACAACTAACCCAGTTCACCCAGGTTAAAAGTTTATATCATATGGAATTTGACAATCAATTGTTAAACGTTTACTTCATAAATCATCATCTTATTACCATATCAGCCGAAAGACGTCCACTGCTGAACATAGGCCTCCCCCAAAGATTGCCACAATGACCGGTCCTGCGCCACTCGCATCCAGCGTACTCCTGAGACCTTCACTGTCCACCTTGTAGGGGGCCTACCCACGCTGTGCCTTCCACCTGCGAGGCCGCCGCATTGGCCATCGGTTCTACGTGCAATGTGCCCCGCCCACTGCCACTTTAGTTTAGTGATTCGGAGAGCTATGGAGCTATACTTAGGCTCTGCTACGGATCGTCTCATTTCTAATACGACCTCGCAGAGAAACTCCCACCATAGCCCTCTCCATTGCCCTGTGGGTGACTTTAAGCTTTCTTATGAGGCCCATTCTAAGCGACAACGTTTCAGTACCGTTTGTCGTCACTCTTCTAAATCTTTGATCAGTGTGTGTTGCCACACTGATCCAATACTTTTGTCTTCAAGAACTGCGGAATATTGGACGAAAAGATGTGTCGTAGCTTCCCAAACGCTACGACACATCGAATCCGACAACCTAGTCGGATTCGATGATTGACCTCTTACTCAAAGTTGGACCTACCTAACTGGGTAGCTTGTCCTAGGTATATTATAGTCGTCTACACCTTCGAGTTTAGTCTCCGATTGTAACGGGAGTTTTCGTCTTATCCATGCCCATCCTAAGACAAACTCGCTCGAAGGCGCTACTGAGGTCAGCGAGCATCGTACTGAAATCTTCCAAGGTCTCAGCCAAGACTACCGTATCATCAGCGAATCGAAGGTGGGTCAGGTACTCGCTGTATATGTTGATACTCACCTTTTCCAGTCCAGTCTTAAAGACATCTTCCAGTGCAGCGGTAAACAGATTAGGGGAGATGACACCTCTTTGCCTGACTCCCCGCTGCAGTATAATATGCTTCAAGCTCTGGTCTTGGAGTCGAATTGACATAGTGGCGCTTTCGTACAAACACCTCAACATTTCAAAATAGCGGTAGTCTACTTGGTATCGTTAAAGAGACTGCAGTACGCCCAGAGTTTCAATCAAATCGAAGGCCTTGGGGGTTACCATGACGTACTTATGCGATTCAGTTTAGGTTCTGGGAAAGGGGCCTAAATTAAACCGCATTAGTACGTCATGGAAACCCCCCTTATCGTAGTCCACAAATGCTAAACGCTGAACAGAGGGGCAGGTTATACCTATTCCTCGGTCATCTGTATAACATTTACGAAACGCCAATTCGGAAACCGGCTTGTTCGGGAGGCTGGAAGTCATCAAGCCTGCGTGCAAGACGATTCGTAATGACTCTTGAAAACATCTTATAAATATGGCTCGGAAGTGAGATGGATCGGTAGTTCTTCAATAAGGCGTTGTCACCTTTTTTCAAGAACAGTACCACCACTCTTTTGTTCCATGCCTATAAGGCGTTCTCCCTTCCGGAGTTGAACAACTTCTGAAGGGCCATAATGATTGGTTTACCACCTGGCTTCAGATGCTCAGCTATAATTCCGTCTTCCCCAGACGCCCTGTTGTTTTTGAGCTGTTCAAGAGCCATTCTAATATCACATAGGCTGATGTCTCGGATATCCTCTGTATAGTGCCGGGTCAGTCACTTACTTCATAAGAAATTTATCAATTATCAAATTCCGTGTGAAATAAACGTTTAACCCGGGGTGCTAGGTTGATGCAATTTGCCCTAACAGACATTATGGAGTATTTTTTTTACGCAAAATCGCTAAATTCCTGCAGTAGAAACGAACTACTGTCAACAATAAGTCAAAGCAACGTCCCTTTTTTATTCGAGGTACGCGACAGGTGCAATTTTTTTACAACTTATTTTTGCATGGGAAGTTCCAAAAAGTATATATTTTTAGAAACTACAATAAATATGCTATCTTGTAGTATTTTTTTTATTTTCATATATTTATTTGGTAATACTTATATAACGCAACAATCAAAATAAAAACGGTGATTATTTTACCTTTATACCAATAATTATTATTTTTTATACGAAAATCCTCATGTTTATTATCAAAAATGAATTCCCCGTGTCTGGTTTATATGAAAATGATACCAAACAATGAATAGTAGGCCTAAATATAAGACGAAAAATTTTAAACATAACCCTTCCGTTTGCACATTCACCCCCCTCCCCCCTCGTTCAGGGGGGGAACTGGTTTTCCCTCCACATCTAAAAATATTTATTTTTACACCCTGTAGCTCTGGTAAAAATTACAAAACTGTAACTCACAGCGCACAATTTTTTCCATTTGGACCTCTACTAGAAAGTAAGCCTACGTTAATAAAGCGGTAGCATGATGAACACATTAAATTTGTTTAGTTAGTTTACCTTTATAGTACTTGTATTTAACAGTTTGACCACGATTTTCCGCGTCAGATATTTGGCTGGCGTAGGTCAATAATCTTCGACACGTAACTACCTATACGAGGAAGCGTGGAGTTTGGGTATAGGATAAACATGTTACATTATTCATGTGTGCCTGTGTGTAACCAAGGTTGGGGACTGGTAAGAACTTCGGTGGCTTATCCTCTGCTTCTATGTACCTATACAAAAAATAGTACATTACGACACAAGTGGGAAAAATATGAAATTCGGAATGAGTGGCGATGTTTTAAAACACGACCGGTAGGGAGTGTAATCGACACGAGTTACGAATTTCGTTTTTGCACGTGTCTCGTACGACGTTTTTTAGTGCAGATGACCCTGCACCTGCAACCTGTTTTAAAACATCGCCACTCGTTTCGAATTTCACATTTTTCGCACTTGTGTCGTAATGTACTATTTCATTATATGGGCACCAAGATGAATGCTATTGCAGAATTGAGATATTCATTTTAGGATAAATACAGTCTATCAGAAAATGGGTCACTTAGATAATACTGGTGCTTAAGCATTAGGATAACGAAATGTGAAAAAAAATTGTAGCTAATTATTGGTTTTACGGTAAACGGTTCTTTGACATACAAATTAGGTTTTGACCACATAGTTCTCAATAACCAGAATGCTTGTATTCTCGCAACAAGAAAATTAGGATTCTGGAGTCCACAACTTTCATATGTCCACAGGAAATATTTGTAAACTAACTCATACAAAAAAGTCTGTATGATCCGCCTAAAGAATGAAATAATAGTAGATTACATGCCAACGCCGTTTAAGTGGGAAATGTCTCGGATGACGTGTAATTGTAAGCCGAGGCCGACAAACATGTGGTCCGAGGCTTTTCCATTTAACGGCCGAGGTGTGTATACTATTTTTTTACTCAACGGAGCCGGCAGGCGGCAACTTAAATTAGCACAGCGGCCGGCAATGTGCTGTTTGCCGGTCGGAGGGCAGAAAAGTAGATTTAATGACCCCAACTCTCATGCTGGTCTTGGGTTAATTTAGAGACATGGTCCTTTAGCAGAGTATGTTTTTCTTTCAGGACGGACGAGCAAGGGATCGCGCTGAAGATATACGAGGGAGTGGTGACCACCCTCGAGGTGGTACTGCTTCTGGTGAAGATGTGGGTGTCCTGGATCTTTGCCATGTACCAGCTCGTCGTGCCACCTGTGCCGAAGAGTGTTGAAGGAGAGGTTATATTGGTAAGGGAATAGTTATAGGATTAGCCCTGAACTCAATATTTATCGGCGGAATTAGGAGTTAACTATACTGTTAGTGTAAGAAGTTTAATCTTGCAGGCATTTTTCAGTGACTTCTGATGAAATTAGTTTATTGAAAAACCGGCCAAGTGCGAGAAAGACTCGCGCGCAAAGGGTTCCGTACCATTATCAATTTATTATTAAAAAAATATACTTAAATCAATCTACCTCAAAAACTATAGGAGATAATTTAATCAAACCAAAAATCGTTGATAGAGTTTATTAATGTGCATAACATAATATATATTTTTAGAATTTTATATCGTGTAGTTTAAAAAACAGAGGGGGGGGACACATTTTTCAGACTTTGAGAGCTGATATCTCGAAAACGATTGGCTTAAATAAAAATAAGATTTATAAACCATGATATCATTTTCAAAGACCTTTCTATTAATACCCCATACCTTTATATACAACAAAAAAAAAATTTTATCCCTCAGTTACATGTATGGAGGGCCCCCACCCCAATGGTTTTTTTACAATTTAGTATCATAATCCTGTAGCGGTTCATACAACACATATTCTTACCAAATTTCGTTACTGTAGCATTTATAGTTTCCGAGTAAATCGGCTGTGACAGACGGACAGACGGATATGACGAATCTATAAGGGTTCCGTTTTTGCCATTTTGGCTACGGAACCCTAAAAACATGTCATTATCTCTTAAACTAAGCCGAATCCAGAAAAAATCATATGACATTATAGCCTCAAAATGTGGTCAGGAATGAACCTTTCAAGTTTGTCGGGTAACTCAATATCCACCCTGTATAGTGTTTCATCTATTTCGAAAAAAAGCTTGTGTTGGGTCGAAATTTGGACGCGATCTCACGCTAAACGACCATTTTCTATAGACAATATGCGTACCTACCGTGAAACTGGCCAACATAGCCTGCGTTTTTCGGAAATTTTAAAATATCTCAAAAAAATATAATATGAAAACGTATAAGATTTTTGTTCAGCATGGTGCATTGTGATCATACGCATCGACTCACATGAAGAAAAAATGTTAGAATTGGACAATGTGACCATAAAATTTCTATACTCAGACTTTTTCGAATGTGAGGGATGTTGTACTTCATTGAAATACGAATTACTTACTTATTTATAAAAAATAAGTCTCGTAAATTTTGTAAAATGACGTGTTTAGCGGCTGATGTACGCAGGGAATTAAATCTAATGATGAGTCCTGACTAAATAATTATTATTATAATTTATGTACAATTTCCATTGTTATGTGACCTTGAACCTTTGCCAAGAAAATATAATTATGCTTAATACATGGCAGAAAATAGCAACACAATGGTAAAACACAAAACAATATATACGTGTGTACATATAATGTTATACACATACCATTCTACCATGGCAGCTCCAAACCAAATTCGCGTAGGCCAGCTATGCTATTCTCTTATTCACACATTCGACGCTGCGTTCGTCAACGAGCTCGACGACGAGACAGCCTTCACTTCGACGTAGAGCGTAGCGCTGCGAAAACGGTACTCACTAACATAGAACAGCTCGTCGTCGAACTGTAGGCGGTAACTCTCGACGCAGTCTAGTTCCAGCTCACGCCGCATTCGTCGCCGAGCACTAGTGTCGTTTAAAGTGCATTTAGTGAATACCATTTTAAGGCTCGACGCTGCCGCAGCGCTGACACAGCGCTGTTAGCAAGGCGGTTTCCTTATTCACTAAGGAACACTGCAAGATTATATACTTTCGACTGGGTGGATCGATTTTGATGATTCTTTTTTTATTTGAAAGCTGATGCTCACCGATTGGTCCCATTTTAATTTGGTCCAATTTTGACAATGGCATCCATGATAAATAGCCTTAAATTTGCATTAAGTATGTGCACGACAAATGGACGAATAACTCAATACCACGTCAACCGATTTAGATAATTCTTTTTTTAACCGAACTTGTAACACTTTGGACCGTGTGTCTAGACATCTTAATGGATATAATTTATACTGAGCATTTCATCAAGTTTTCGTTGGTTTAGCAGGGATGAATTTAACGTGTAGTATGCCCTAGACTCGGGCAATATCATGGGAAAATAGAATAGAGGTGGAGACTTGTCTTGTGATAGCTTTTTGTAAGTAAGAATTTACCTTGTGTGTGATAGTGGTGTCCTCATGCATTCCATTGTTTAATACCGTTCTGCCTGTGTTGCACTGCCAGTTTAGGTTAATCACAACACTACGCACATTCAGACTATATGTCTTCTTAATAATCAACTTGAAAGGACATTATAAATGCGATTTGTTTCCGTTGTTTACGTTCTTTTGCTAGGTTATGTTCCTGATACATTGATTTGGCATTTGACGTTTGACAGGTGTGCTTGTCTATGGTCCAAAATCCGTTCCACACGCCCGGTTTTAGAAAACATGTTAGATTTTTATTGCCAAGACGTATTATTTACAATTTACCTTTAAAATGGTTTATCTCAATTTCTAGGAACATATTTCTATAAAATTTTAATTGTTGGTAAGGATCGATTTGTGTCCAAGTCTTTCGCACGAGCACAAAAGGTGGCGCTGCGATCGCCGACGCGGTTCTCTCTGGTTCGGCCCAAAATGTCGTCTCGTCATTGGGAATCCGGCATACGATATGTGAGCATCTAAAATTTAACCATTGGATCCCAATCACGTGGAAATGGTAAGTATTTTGTTAGTACAAGTACAGGGATGCATAATCATCCCTCTAAAATCTCTTTCATAAGTTGATCAATGTAATTTTTGTTTCAGCCGCGCCCGGTATTTCTCTCAACTTAGTAACATGAATAGATAGTCCTGTTCGTTCTAGTATATAAGGATTTGTTAACACCAATTCAACATTTGGTAAGTAGTAAAATGAGGTGTTCCTCACTATAATGCCTAGGATGGCTTTCGATATTGTGAATTGTCAATTTCATAAGATAAATTTCTTTTTCAGCAAACGCCATTTTGACCTGCACGCACATGGACCGCTAACCTTATTTCAATAAAGAAAAAAACCAGCTTATAAACTGGTAAGTGTTTTATTAAACCCGTGGTTCACGTGTTTAATTACATATAAAAGCTCTTGATAGATAGGTATGAATAATTTCCTAGAATTTAACCAAATCTTGTCTCCATTGTTCCAGGTTTTTATTTTTATTGCTAGTTACATATTTACATCTACTTATTTCATCTTTCTAAATCTTCGGTCCTGTGGATAGTGTCATTTTATTGCGTCGATCTTTTCATCATCCTGGAGTCCTGAGTCTGCACTACGGGTCACCGGCGGTAAACTCGGAGGTCTGGTCCTGTTCACTGCTCCGGCCCACCCATGTCTGGCAGCGAAGAAGTATTCATGAGAGTCTAGTGAAGAGCACCAACCACAAACCACGGTTTCTATTTAAATCCACCGGTACCTAGTAGAGTAGACAGGTATTTATAAATTTCCTATATAAGGTTTGCTGCCAAATTAAACCTCGGATGGTATGTCTCTTATGCCCCGAGCCATTACTGTTTTGTAAACTACTTTATAAAGGGATTTCCTCAAGCTAAAACATAAAATAGCATATAAATTCTGGTTCCTAAATTTTCCCCGGTGAATAGCATTTAACTTACGCTATAACATAAGACTTGTTTACTATTGTCAATATTAATTAGTTCACCGAGTGTGTTACAAACTGCTAGACCATATGTGAATACACGTTATAAACCTAATGTTATCTTTTATTGTTTGAACCTGACATACGATAGACGGAGGTTGGATCAAAGGGCGTCCATTATTTCTTAAATTCTAGATCCAGACTCTGCTCCATTAGGAGGTGGCCGATCCACGATCCTGAGTTAGTCTTTTACTTAATCTAGCCGTGAGCATTCCTACTTTCTTTATAGTTGAATGGCCCCTGACCATTTATGCTTCAGTGGCGTACCCAACGTATGGCCTTTTGGTGTATGACAGGTTCATGCAATTAATATTTTGGATATAAGGTGTTAATATAAAACTTTCTGCGAATGTTGAATTGATGCTTAGTTCTTAAGTAACTGTTTTAATTTTACTCAAACGTCTATACTATACGTTTAAGAATACAAACTTAAATACGTACTAGCTTATTCTGATATATTGACTTATGCTATATTTTAAACAAGTTCCTCTATAGAACTTTTTACTTTCTAAATAATAACTATTATCATAAGTGACTTTATCACGTTAATGTGAAGTAGTAAACCTTATAAAGTTGAAACTATCTTTGAAACTTAAACTGATTTAACATATATTAAAATAAAACAAACATGGACTTCTTAATAGCTGGTTGCAAAATAACACACCTTCACAAGGACGAGATCTCACATGAATTGTCGATTCGTAAACTTCCAGTCAATCCAATCTCACGTAGGTCGAGTCTTTTTATGGCGTTGAAGCAAACTGCTCAATTAGCTGAAAAGGGTGGTCTGAAGTTAGTAGAAGTGGTTCGAAGCAATCCAGCATCTGAAATTGAAATTTGTCAACGGAAAGCAGAGGAAATCGAGCAGGAGTTTCAGGACGATTTATCAGCCGCTGCTACCGAAAGACTGTCATCCCGTTGCAAATACTTGCTGTGTCGCCTTTCTCGTTTACAGGATGAATCTGAAGAAATACAGCTGTTGAAGGCGATGATCAACACCATGTTAGATAAACTGAATAAGGATGATAACTCGTCAATATCATCAAACTCGGATAGCGATGATCCTTCTGTTAAGGAGTCTTGTGTTGTTAAAAAGGTTATCTATCAACCTGATCGAACGTTTAATATCAATTCTTTGAATTTAAAGTTTAGAGGCGACTCTTGTATTCGCATCTTTCTCACCAGATTGGAAGAACTTCGTGTCGCACGTAGGATTTCCGAGGATAGGATTTACCGAGGTTTTCCTGAAATTTTAGAAGGACCTGCTCTGTCGTGGTTCCGTGCCCAGCGCACCATTCTGCGCACTTATAAAGAAGTTGTTTCAGCTTTGCAGGAGGAGTTCGACATACCTGACCTTGATCATATTCTTTTACAGGAGATTCGGAGTAGGACTCAAGCTAGAACGGAGACCATTGTATACTTCGTATCCACGGTTCTAGGAATGTACGAACGGCTTAACCGCCAAGTATCAGAAGAAGAAAAACTTGATACGATGTTGAGAAACATCAGGCCAGAATTTTCGAAAGTCCTTGCTCTGCATGATGTTAAGTCCATCCAGCAATTGAAAACTCTGTGCAAGCGGATTGAGTTATCTCAAGTTAAGGCTAATCATTTTCGTGAACCGGTTTTGCCAAAACAAGATGGCCAGTCCTCATCTTTCGTCATAGGGAAGGGTAAAGAGTTTCCATATAAGTCGACTCCACCTCATCCTCACAATTCTTCCAAAACGTTTGTGGCCGCTGTAGCCCAGACGCCTTTCAATTCTAATCCTCAACTTAAGTGTTTCCGTTGTGGTAGAACCAATCACTCCACTAGATCTTGTAGGTTATCTAGAGATATAGTCTGTTTTAAATGTGGAGAAAAAGGAGTTCGCACTCCGGACTGCACCAAATGTAAGGAGTCAAAAAACTAAATAACTTTGTCTTTTCTAATAAAAACAACTATAATCCTTCTGCTCCCTTTCACGCAGAAAAGACAATATATTTCAATCCTCCACAGGGAGATGACAGAGTATACGCACTTTTAAATATAATGAGTCTTAACTTTCGTGGTCTTTTGGACTCGGGTGCCAGCACTAGCTTCTTAGGTAGTGATAGCCATCGTATATTTTCTACGGGTGGGGGTATTCCCATTCAGAAACATAAAAAACCGATAATTATTCGCGTAGCTAATGACAATCGTTTGTTATGTACGGAATATATGGTCTTGCCCATTAATTATAAAGGGGAAGTTAAACTTGTACACTTTAATATTCATTCTCAAATTGCGCAACCTATGGTTCTTGGCTTAAACTTCTGGAGAGCTTATAACTTAGCCCCAGGTCTAATTACTAACATACCTAAAGAAGACAGCCATTATCTGGCTAGCCTTGATTTTGTACCTACTGACACCGGCTTAATAACTTACGATTCGTTAACTCAGGAACAGAAATGTCAGCTCGAAGCTACTAAAAAGTTTTACGATCAAATTGATACGGATAAAGTTGGCCTAGGTAAAACTCACTTAATTGAACATGTTATTGACACGGGGGATTCACCTCCTATCAAACAAAAGTACTACAGACTTAGTCCTAATAAACAAGCAGCGTTAGAAGATGAAGTAAGTCGTATGTTACAAGCGGGAATAGTAGAACCTTCCCACTCGCCTTGGAACTCACCAGTCGTTATGGTTGAAAAACCTAACGGGGATTTAAGATTATGCTTGGACAGTAGGAAGTTGAACTCGGTATCCAAATCGGACGCTTACCCAGTACCTTACGTTCATTACATTCTAGATAACTTACGTGATGCAAAATTTCTAACATCTCTTGACTTAAGTGCTGCGTATCATCAAATACCTCTAAGTGAACAGTCCAAAGAAAAAACTAGCTTCACCGTGCCTGGTAAAGGTCTTTTTCATTATAAACGCATGTGTTTCGGTTTAGTCGGAGCGAGTGCAACTATGCAACGCCTAATGGATACTCTTTTTACGGCTGAATTTGATAACAAGGTGTTTTGTTACATTGATGACATAATTATCTGTACTTCAGACTTTCAAGAACATCTTCGGTTACTAAAGG
Organism: Thaumatotibia leucotreta; assembly: GCA_025490895.1. Classification (NCBI taxonomy): domain Eukaryota; kingdom Metazoa; phylum Arthropoda; class Insecta; order Lepidoptera; family Tortricidae; genus Thaumatotibia; species Thaumatotibia leucotreta. The sequence continues at coordinate 12,736 of JALPQI010021621.1, forward strand.
CCGTTTTTGAAAAACTAAAATCGGCAAACTTGACTATTAATATGAGGAAATCACTTTTCTGTAGGAGTGAACTCAAGTATTTAGGATATCTTATTGACAAACATGGTCTCAGAACCGACCCCTCTAAAGTGGAGGTTATAGTAAATTTCCCAACTCCAGATGACGCTAAAGCTGTCAAACGTTTTCTTGGTATGTGCGGTTGGTACCGCCGTTTTATAAATAACTTTGCAAAAATAGCTCGTCCGTTATCACGACTTACCAGCAAAAAGATAAAATTTGTCTGGTCAAATGAAGCTAATGATTCTTTTAACTTACTTAAGTCTGCCTTAGTATCAGCACCTATTCTTAAATGTCCTAATTTCAATGAAGAATTCTTTATACATACTGATGCATCCTCTTTCGCCATTGGAGCGGTTCTCACTCAGAAATACGACGGCGTGGACCATCCTATCGCGTATTGCAGCCGTACGCTGAATCAACAAGAGACTAATTATTCAGCTACCGAGAGGGAACTCTTAGCAGTGCTCTATGGGTTAGAACAATACAGAGCCTATGTAGAGGGTAGAAAGTGTTTTATTGTGACAGACCACGCATCGCTGAAATGGTTCTCTAATTTGAAAAATCCGACGGGACGTTTGAACCGTTGGGCTTGTAGACTAAGTCAATTTAACTTTGGGATTATTCACCGTAAAGGAAAAGAACACGTCATACCGGATTGTTTATCGCGTGTTCACATTAGTTCCATTGATGTTCCATCATTACAAGATCCATGGTACCTAGATTTATATAATAAGGTTATCGAAAAACCTTCTCTTTTTCCAAATTTTAAAATAGAAAATAATCAACTGTACCGTTTCTCTAAGAATAAATATCGTCTGACAGATCAATTTGACTGGAAGCTGGTAGTTCCTTATGAAAAGCGGAAAGATGTGTTAAATAGGTATCATGATGATCCTACTGCTGGACATTTTGGTGTGTCCAAGACTCATTCTAAAATAGCCGATGTCTATTATTGGCCTACCTTGTTTCAAGATGTAAAAGATTACGTAGACTCTTGTGAAATTTGCAAGACCTATAAACCTGTTAATTTGGCTCGACCTGGTCTTATGGGATCTCCCAGACGTGTATCGTCACCAGGCGAAGCAATTTCCTGTGATATTCTTGGTCCATTTCCTCCATCTTATATGAGAAATCAATATATCTTCGTATGTACTGATTATTTCAGTAAATATGTAACTTTATTTCCTTTGCGCACTGTAACGGCGAAAGCAATCGTTAAGTGCATGGAAAAAGGAATCTTTCTAGTACATGGGGTACCCAAATATCTCTTCTGTGACAATGGTGTTCAATTTACCTCCAAAGATTTTAGAGACCTGATGAATAAATACAGTGTCCCTCATATTTTCTATAACCCTAGATATCATCCTCAAACTAACCAGACGGAACGCGTAAACCGCGAGCTGGTAAGAACCATTGCATCTTACGTGCGTTCTGATCACCGTAACTGGGACAAGAACCTTGCGGAGATCCAATGTGCTCTCAATAATGCCAAACACGAGGTCACCAAACACACGCCGTATTTCTTGACGCACGGTCGTCAGATGATTCTAGAAGGTTCTCTATATAACGATGATGGTCCTATAGATCAAAATTCCATTCATCTGGATACTAGTGATAACCTTTCTGAAAAATTGAAAGAACTCAAAGTAGTTTTCCAGAAGGTTAAAAACTCGTTGCTTGCCTCCCATGATCGTAACGCTAAGCATTATAACATGAGGAAGCGTAACGTAGAACTCGAAGAGGGCCAAATGGCTTATAAGAAATGTTTTCCATTGTCGAATGCCGCTAAATACTTTTCAGCAAAATTAGCACCCCGGTACGAAAAATGTGTTGTACACAAAAAATTAGGACCACTTGTCTATACTCTAAAGTCCTTAGAAGGGAAACTTCTAGGAAACTTTCACATAAAGGATATAGTCCGCCCTGGCGAAGCCGAGCCGTCATCCTAACGGTACTCGTCTTTCGTTCTGAGACCTAGATATATCCAATACTTATTATATAAGGAATGAGACTCTGTCTACATTAACCTTACTATACGGTTCCGGATGCATACGGAAACCAACAAAATTCCCTATTCTGTCCTTATAAAGACTCATAGAGGAACCTTAATCCTTCAACACTAATATCTTTGCTGAGATTCATCTGACTAGTTAGTCATAAAAAAAAAAAAAAAATACATTTTAACGATTTATTCTCCTAAGTAGGGAAACTTTATCATAGTGATTGAGTT
>JALPQI010021622.1:0-14417 GCA_025490895.1 Thaumatotibia leucotreta
TAATCATAATAAAAAGAAAAACTTAAAACTACACTTAACACTAAACATCTTAAAAAATAACTAAATTACACAATACCTTAAAAATACACACCCTATTTTGAAATAATATAATAACATAGTTATCTCTGTCAATACATCAAGAAAATAAAATCCATGGCAATCTATGCATTTGCGTGTTTGGAATTACTTGCAACCATTTAACTACTTGGCAATCCGAGCTAAATCCGCAGTTACTTCAAGCTACAAAAAATACATAAATATGCATGAGACCAATTTGTTCCACATACTAATCTTATTATAATAATGCAGATTATACAAAATACGTTTAGACGTCGAGCTTCGTAGATACTATGTATTGAATATTAAAACTAATCAGGTTTATACTGCCGAGCTAAGTAAAAAAGACGCATCTCTTATAGTAGTAGTTCTAAGGGAGATGCGTCCTTTTTAGTTAGTACGGCAGTATAAGCTAACCGACTTTAAAACTAGCATAATCGATCCAAAATCCAATACAAGAAAAATAACCATAAACGACTTGACTAATCTGTATTTACGGTTTATTTGGAGCGGACATTAATCACCGCAAACTAGATTCGTGTCACATGACTCATATTTACTGTATTCGGCATCTACGAACATACTATCACTCTCACTCTTATGCTCAAAAACGCGCTATCGACAAGGAAAGTAGACCAGTTTTTCACGTCACTAATTATATTCATATATTTCAAATCGAGTATTAACTATTTCGAACGCTGAGGACGAACGAAGTGTTGCCTCCCTGTCACACTTATGTACGAATTCACGAGTGCGAGAGCGAGGCAATACTTCGTAGGGCCTCTGTATTATAAATCGATGCAAATTGGCCGTTTAAAAAATACAATAGGGATGTTCGTTAATATTTGTGGCCAGTGTTATAAACGGCCGTATATTCATTTTTTACGAGGTCATGCTTTTTATGACTATGTTTATTTATTCTTAACCAATATTTATGACTGCCACTAAACAGTTTACACTTCAAACCAGTAAATCATCGTAACTGACCACTTTTAAAATTTAAACCAAGATTATAGCTTTCAATATGTAAGAGACAGGGCAGTAAATTATATCTTAAGTATTCGTTTTTCAACTCTCATAAAACGCACACTGAAAAGCACCTGCCTAAACTGTAGGTGTACCATGACTTTGCAAGTATCGGTAACGTTAGGTTTTACGCGATACGTAAAGTAGGCGCCAATATACTTTTCATCACACTTGCTTTCTAAACGCGCCATTGCTTGCGTGCATCTCGGGAGTAATAGAAAATATATTTTGTCTTATATCTTATTTTTTGTCCGCAAGTGTGATGAAAAACATTGTATGAATCACGGTCGGTAAGAGGCATACTAATTCGAGTCATTAAAAGCCCTCCGCCTACGACATCGGGCTTCTAACACTCCTTACTTCCCTGATGCACAATGCACTAATATCAGTGCAAGCGCAATAGAATGCATTACGTATCGAGTGAAACCTAAAGGTGCATTCAGACCAAACGAGCATTCGCTATTCTATCCCCCACTTTACGAAATCAACGACTCACGTTTTGTGTATCGATCGAATTTCGTAGAGTAGAGGGTTAGAATAGCGAATGCTCGTTTGGTCTGAATGCACCTTTACGTATCCTTTACTTTCCAACTCATGATACGGCTACTGCAAATAGATTGTATACCTCGATGTGACCGCAACGCATTCCTATGTATGTCTTGACAGCTAGACCTACATAGCTTCCAAACATTTTAAACATACGACACCACACGTAGCTACTGATTTCAATGCACACCTCGCATTCATAATTTTCTTTGGGTCAAGAAAACCACCAGTATATTCAGAGCTCCGATTGTTTTAAAACTTGGGCAAAAATGAGACGGTGGCGATTGTTCAGGGTCCTATAAACTCTGGATGTGTTACAGCACGTCCCTTTAAAGTTCAAGATGGCGGCGGTACGTGACATTTGAAAAGGCGGGAAACAATGGTCGCACCGTTATGAATATTGAGTCATGGGATATAGCCGAACGCATGCCTCTACGATTTGCAACGCATGTCAAAATAATTCCCGTTTTGGTTACCAAAGTGTATTGGCAATACAAAATTTTATGATTCATGAAGCATCACCCTTGAAAGATTCCAAATGTGTTCCAAGATGTGATATGGTAAGAATAAAATCAATAGGCCCACTACCGCGAAGTTCGCTGTAGGGCGACAGATCATGAATTAAACGAATTTGAAATATAAAGGAATAATCATGTAACAAATTTTCCAGTATTCTCAACTGAAAATAAATTTGCGGTAGTTATACACATGGCAGATCCGTTTTTATGTAGCACTTGTGGTTTTCACAATGAATGACTACTTGTATTATACCATACAACTTAAAATTATTTTGAGAGTTTGTGACTTCCTGATCACCTCAGTGCAATAAAATCGGTCACATCTTAAAATAATCGTCTACTTAAATATGTCATTGCAGATTTCTCAATTATCCTTTACCGTTTTGGTAATATTTACCGTACAATGGCACAACACTAGTCTACGATAGTTAGTAAACTTTTTAATTTCGCGTGCTACTCCATATTGGGCGCGTTCCAAATTCATTTTTCTTTCCCTATTGTTTACAGTGTCACGCAGTTTTGGAACAAGCCGTTTAACTCTCTTCTTAGTAATATTTGTTTCAGTCTATTTATTAGTAACCAATGACTCATTAACATTGAATATTTATAAGAATTGCTATTTCATTTTGAGTACTAAGCCGGATCCTTGGGTTCTTACTTCTTAGAACGATATTTCCAATGCAACTGCAATACCTACAGGAAAAGTTAAGGATATTCTTAAAATAAAACTGCGCCGGCGCCACGTGGTTTTGCTAATGATGACTAATGTTCCACTTGACACGATTTAGGGACACGATGAGACATAACACAAAAATAGACCAATTTATTTTAATTTAGCTACTTATTTGTCCCTCTGGCTGTGGAAACTTCAGGTTGCTGGTGCGCAGAGGGTAACTGGGACGAAGCCTGTAGAAAAGGGGCCTTGATCCCCGCTCCGGTTCGTTCTTGGAGCAGAGACTGTCCAAAGCGATTCATTTGCGTCGGGAACCAATCGGGACGGTTTTGATCAGTAAGGGCCGCGAGCAATTTTATATAGAGATCGCTTTTATATCTCCCAAGTGAATCGCTAGTGTGAGTGTCGCCCTAAGTTCTTTGAAGGGTTTTTAAGTTTTTTAGAAATGACGCGTTAATCCAGATTAAATCGCTAATCAGTAATCACGATCGGTGCAAGTGGGCCTTATTGAGTTATTCGTCAAATCACAAAACGTCATCGATATTTTAGTTAAAATGTGTTTAGTCCTTATCTGTCGAAATGAAAATGGTATTTTTTACAAAGACACTAACCCTTATTCATAAACGTCATTTAACTTACCAAGGCAAGTATTGTTTGTCCTTGAATAAGTACTAACTATACATAAAGGGATAAGTTAGCAGTAATCCGACAGAATCGAAGATCGACGCGATTGTCACTTTCAATTGTATACCGGACTCTTAAGTCATAGAAAAAATATGAGTAAAAAAATAAAACACTAAAACTACACTAACAGCAAATAAAAAATTGATAACGTAATATAAATTTCCAATTGGCCTTAAAAAAAATCGATAACACTCTAAGGACTCATTTACATGTGAAGGTAGATTTAGACCAAAAGAGCGAATACTCATTCTATCCCCCACTTTACAAAATCAACGAATTTCGACGAATCACGTGTTGTGTAAAGAACGAATTTCGTAGAGTGGGGGATAGAATGAGCGAATGCTCGTTTGGTCTAAATCCACCTTTACCGATACTAAACCAGTGCATTTCTAGAATTACATTAATATCGTGTTTTATTGATGTAATGTCTCATAACATATTAGCGTGACTTCGGAGAAGCATTCTCCGCAAACGTTCAGAATGTGGTCCATAAAAAGATTACAGCACTTATGGAGCGTTTGCGGAGTGTCCTACTCTATTCCTAGAAACAGTTGTGCAGAGTAGATCTGAAAAGAGTAGTCGGGTTAGTATCACGGCGTTTATGAAGCAAAGCAACTCGTTTATGGGGCAACTCGTCTAAAACGCAGATTGTCTAAATCGCAACTCGCCTACATATTAACTCGCCTAAAAGCAACTGGTCCACATGTTTTTTTTAAGTAGCAGCTCGTCTACTTAGCTATTGGTCTAACGACTCGTGAGGAGACTAGCAACGAATAGCAACTATACCTTCGAAAAAGTCGCAAGGATCAGTAACATCGCGGCGAGAGTCGGGCACTTAGAGCAAGCCTTATTACCTGGCCACTACATTGGTCTAAGGCGACCGGCAGCAAGCGAACCCACAAGTTGGTGCGAGAGGTGGAGGAGATGTCGGAACTCCCTCCCGCACGTATGGTTTTCCGCGTTGCCGGTCACCTTAGACAAATGTCGTGGCCAGATCTTTAAGCTAAAAAAGCCAGCCGTAACGTAAGTAGGTATCTATTATGCAACGCTTCGGCGAATTTAATGTTGAAATTGGAGCGAACTTGATCATTTCAGCGCATAGGGCTCGCCCTTGATTGAAGATAGTGTTTTAAAAATGCGTGATTAGGAATTAATGTTTGTTTACATTTTTATGTTTTCTACTGACGAACAGTATACAATAATTCCCTGCATTTTACGATCAACCTGAAGCACGATCAGAAATACTACACTACCGAATAAAAAGCGAAGTACGCAATTTGATTACCTAAACGCGCTGAGATAGGCTACTTCATTCCCTGCACTCTGTTTATATGTTCTCATTACTGTGATTCTTGAGTAAAAACTGGAAGTGCTGTAACTTTATGTTCGCAATTAAAAAGTTGCTGTTAGGGTTACCAGTTGTGTAATAAAATAGTTACATAAAAACAAAACAACTTTAAAAGCCTGTATTCCACGGGAAGCAACCAACCACCCCAACAAGTCATTTGGGCAGTTCCGGACCGTGATTGACAGACAATCCGTAGACGATTTTATTCGACCAATAAACAATTTCGTAGCCGACCTATTAGGTACACGGCTAGAACTGTCAAGGTGACTTTAGCAGGGATGCTTATCGCTTCCTGTGTAATACGGGCTTTTGATAATCCTGTAACTGCTATCTATACACGTATAATGGTCAGAAAACACATAAAGCAATCAATGAAATGCATTTTGCGCAGACACATAAGTCAGCTAAATGAAAGACGATTGCTATAAATAGGATTAGATCCTTTTATTTTGAGAAAAACTATTGTTATCCTTCAAAAAATAAATTAAGTTTTAAAAATATAAGAAAGACGACCAGTCTCATACAAAACACTCTTTTCACGATTTTTTTGTCCCAGTATTATTTATATGTGACGTTGAAAATTGGTTGTGAAAGTAAATAACATACAGTTAACCAGAAACCTTAGAATTATTTACGGATTCGCCATTATTTGTGGTTTCCTCATACGAGAGTTCCGTTATCAAATAAAATGTCAGCCTTTTCTCGTAATTGCTGAATAATTTACCTAATTATAGCGTTCATGTTCTCGAGTCCTTATTAAAGGACCCCGAGTATGCGCGTGCGCTGTTACGTAGACTTCTTCCCGTAGAATGCGCATTATAAAGGATACTTAAAGGACGCAATTTTTGCCTTATTACATAAGTACACTTTTTGCTTTATATACCGGCCAATAAAATGGATCGCCACTTACTTACAATTAGGTAATGACTCAAAACGCAGTAAAAAACCGGCCAAGAGCATGTCGGGCCGTGCCCAGTGCAGGGTTCCGTAGTTATTCAAAAACGGCTGCGCCGATTACACACACCCCACTTTTTTCTCTCAAGTGGTTATCTCCAAAAATATTGACTTTAGAAAAAAAACTTTCTTCTGGGACCCTTATTCTTTTTAAAAGACCTATTCAACAAGTTTAATGTTTAACTAGTGCAGCTTGCTATTACTTATTTTTGGTGTATTAAGTCTAAACACATTTGTTTAACGTTTTTCTGAGCAACTGTATTGTTATTACTCATTAGTGGAAACTGTTTTGGCCAATGTATTAACTATACCTTTTTTACTTTTTTGTGTAACATTCGCTGTTTGTTTCCCTATAATAAATAAAAAAAAAAAAAAATACGCCAGACTGTAGGATTACAGCAAAATAATAAATAATCCCCACTTTAGGGGAGATTTTTTTATATTTTATTCTAACACGTTGTCGGCGTGATTATTATCTCTGCTGCTGACAGACAGACGGACATATTGACATTTTTACTAAACATCTTAGTACAGCCGACGCTGACATAATTACGGTTTGAAGTGCCAAAATAGTATTTTATGCAACCCTTGTTTGAGAGAGGTGAAAAAAGGTGAGTGGCGAGGGTAACAATTTAAGGCGAAGCCGAAAATAGACTTATCTTGACATCTATAAGGTAGGGTCTGAAAGGTGTGTTCACGACTCTGTAAATGACAAATCAAAGTACGGGAGTAGAAAAATATAGACAACCTTAATGTCAAGGCAAAAAAATCGTGTAAATATATTTTTGGCACCTCAACCATAATGATATCTTTGACGTAGACTGTACATGCTCTATCTATAGTGCATCATCCCAGCAGCTGCACTGCACTTATCCCGCAGTTATCGTAAATTATATTTATAATGGGAAAGGGTATAAAATTAAGAGCTTATAAAATCTCAAGTTACTAACTCATACTAAAACGAAGCAACCCTTCAGAAACCCTTAGAGATATACGCCATTTTGAAACGGATGTATAAGGAACCGATCAGGATAGTTCGCTTCCGGGATATTAAAGTTATCTAAGGCTATATTTTTAAGGCATTTCGTCTACAATCGTAATTTCTAGACCAATTCTTCTTTTCATCATCACCATCATCATCATGTCAGACGAAAGACGTCCACTGCTGAACATAGGCCTCCCCCAAAGATTGCCACAATGACCGGTCCTGCGCCACCCGCATCCAGCGGACTCCTGGGACTTTCACCAGGTCATCAGTCCACCTTGTGGGGGGCCTACCCACGCCACGCCTTCCGGTACGTGGCCGCCACTCGAGAACCTTCCCGCCCCAACGGCCATCAGTTTTACGCGTAATGTGCCCCGCCCACTGCCACTTCAGTTTAGCGATTCGGAGAGCTGAGCTACTTCGGTTACTTTGGTTCTACTGCGGATGGTCTTATTTTTAATCCGATCTCGCAGAGAGACTCCTAGCATAGCCCTCTCCATCTAGCATAGCATTCTTCTTTTATATGGTGTTAATAGAGTAGATAACGTTTTGAAGATAATGCAATACAATATTTATATTGACCGAAAAAAGTTAAGTATCTACATGTAAACATTGAAACAGACAATGAACTTGAACAATGAACAGTTTCAATGGCCGTGTGGTGACGGCAGTAAGAATACATTTGTCACCACCCCAACTCTTCCCGTGGGTGTCGTGCTCAGAGATTGAAGTGTCACTCGCCATTCTTTGATAAAAGATTACTATACATTGCTGCAATCCGCTTGCCCATCGTGGCGATTACGGGTATTTACGCCCTAATGTACCTATACGCATATTTAATAGGAGACGCTTACGTCCAGCAGTGAACTGAGATCGGCTGATGATAACAAATAATTTGCAGCAAAAGTAATCAAATAGTTCTTAAACCATGTATTTAGCATGGTCGCTCGTCCACCCATAACAGTAACGTTTAGATCATTTTAAATAGTACATTGTCTGTTTAGCTACTTTCGACTAAAATTGCATTCAGACCAAAAGAGCATTCGCTGTTCTATCCCCCGCTCTACGAAATCAACCAATCACGTTTTGTGTAACGATCGAATTTCGTAGAGTGGGGGATAGAATAGCGAATGCTCGTTTGGTCTGAATGCACCTTTAGCAACGTCCGACACTTGACTCCTTACAAGTGCAGTATCATTTCTTAGAACGATACGTAGGCAAAATAATAGTCATATCAGTTTTACGACCGATATGGCACATTGTTCTAAGGTCAATGACCTTTCGCTAATGACAGCTATTAAAATAGATTGTATGTTTGTTTGTTGACAAAATCAAAATCAACCGGTTGTTCACCTTCTCATCTACCCACATTTTGCAAACGGGTTACCCTATAGAAGAGTTTCTATTGATTTTAACTTTCACTATTATCACCAGAGCTCGGAAAAATGTGCGTCATTGTTCGCAATAATATCGACATGACTCCAAAGTTGAAAAATCAATAATTAAACGAATAAATTCTTGTAATTTGATTTTGAAGCTACAAGGTAACCTGTTTGACACCGGTAACTATGAAAACCTTTGTAGGTTTTCATAGTTACCGGTGTCAAACAGGTAATTTTCTGTAGATAATTAAATGATTATTTATTCAATCAACTTTGGAGGCATGTCCATATTGTTGCGACAAATTATACACATTTTTCTGATCTCTGATTATCACTCATATTTTAACGACAACGGGACTTAAACGCGTAAACTTACGTTTAATATTATCTTGACGTTTCGGGCATGACCTGTGGGCGCAGGCAGAAGGCAGACTCACCAGGACCATCATAGAGAAGACCTAGTGTTTGATAAAGAAGACCTAAGCCCTCCGGAACATGTCGCGCGTAGTGACTAAACAAAATACACGTGAGTATACCCGTTTAATTATATTTATAATGAATACGTCACTTACTTACAATCGTTCCACCTGATCACCAGACTAAAACAATATTGAATCAGCGGAGTTTCCAAAGCGATCCGTCATTTACCCCTTGAATCCTGCGCAATTAGCCGGGCATTTGCTGCGCCTGCGCCGATAACGCGCGATCATACGTCAGGGTTGCCACTCGTTACTTACGTCGAAAATTCTCTGCTTTGCCCCAAGGTTGAGTGGTAGATTATAAATGATGATAAATAAATAAATATCTTGGGACATCTTACACAAATCGACCTAGTCCCACGGTAAGCTCAATTAAGGCTTGTGATGTGGGTACCACGCGACGATATATATAATAGATAGATACATATAGATACTTAAATACATAGACAGCCATGACCAAGGAACAAATATTTGTGATAAATAAATACACAAATAATGCCCTCGCCGGGATTCGAACACGGAACCTCCAGTTTCGTAGGCAGGGTCACTACCAACTAGGCTACGGAGGCCGACAAAATGCCGATGCCAACACGATTGCCGTGGGAGTCGATTGAAGTGTCACTGACCATTCTTTGTTTTGATTGATGACGGGCAACGTCATCATAGTGGACACATTACTGCGATCGCCAATCCGCTTGCCCAGCGTGGTGATTATGGGCATTTACCTCCTAATGCGTCTATAGTCTAGGGCTCCCGATATACGTACTATTCGCCGAACCGTAGCTCCGTGTTCTTAACCCCGGCGGTACTAAGATCACGAATTTCACAGTCACGCCGAGATACGTACCCGAATCTTTGTTTGTATACGTATCTACGAATCTTGGCTTCGTTCTGGCAACGACTGCTCGTGGCATGGATCCGGCCGGACCAATTACTATGCAAACAAATAAGGCCTATTATTGAATCACAGCTTGTTTTTAAAGTACGTATTGAGTATTATACTCTGAATCGGGAAGAACGGTATTTTATTGATTAGACTTGCATTTTTCGTATCGATTTATGTTATAGAATAACGTGGTAGGTACTGTGTTCTATATAACAAGCGACGGTGTTATTTATGGATTAGAATTTATATTATGATTTTGAATCACCAGATAGAAAAATTAAAAAAGAATGTTAAAAATATTTGGCCAAATTGCTATACATAAAAGATAATACAGTCGTTCATTTAAGTTTATTACCTGACAGGGCGGCCCTTTTGTAGATAAGACCTATACTAAGAATTTGCACGCGCAAAGTAGCTAACAATAGTTTGTCTGCGATGTAATTGACCACACGTGGTAATTTTACTGATAAATATGTTAACTTGGGCTTTACCTGGTACACCTTTTGTTTGTGAAGTTGAATGAAATAGCCGCATTTTTGTTTTGATATAGACAAGCGGGGATGTTTAAGGTGGTTCGTTTTTCATACTAATGTATTTATTCAAATATGGGTAAATGGAGCATAGTTTTACAATGTAATCACTTAAATCGACAATCATTTTTATATTTGTTTGCGGCAAATTATGTTTCTGTAATATAAAGGGTCGAATAATAGCTTAAATTAGTACTTTATTTTAATAAAGATTTGTCAATATGTGGGTCAACGACGACAGTGTCATACACCAATCGTACGTTCGGTGTGTGGGTTGGAAAGCGACGTTGCCAGTTGGCTGAAAATGCTACGTTGCCGCTCTGCCCTAACGCATTTCGTGCAGTTTATATTTTTCAACATTATCAAACGCAACGCAAGCGTTGCTAATGTTGCCATATAGGCCATATCCCCACGCAAAAGCCGAACGAAAGACCTTTTATTATATAAAATATACCTATACATAAGTACTAGTTACATTTATACCTATACTACAGGATGGATTTCTTACATTTAATGTTTTTATAATAGATGTGCGTACTAAATGATAGTCTTGTGGTACTGAATATAAAACCCATTTGGCAAGGCAACACTAAATTCAAACGTCACTCTGATTCTAAATCACCGGCAGTACTTAGTACTTTATCGTTTTACCATTTGTTTATAGGTACCTACAAATCCGAATTGACGCTAAATTGCCTACGATTGTTTGAAATATCTCATAGCGTTCAGTGATTTACATGAGGATTTATTATACGTTTGTATATTATGTAGCCACAAACGTCCCGGAAAGGCTATAAAAACCACCGATACTCGGGCCTGAAAAAAACTTGTAAGCGAAGTCTTGGAGAAATGATACTATATTACGGAGAAATCAAAAGGTAAGTTCTGTAGAGGCTGACTTGCTGGATATCTTTCCTCCCAGTATTCAAACAGTTTTTATTATTATATATTTCCACTATTATTATAACAAAAATGTTTCGATGTTTATTGTTTTCGCAACTACTCATCGGATTGGAATAAGGAAACTTGACATGTAGATAAATAGTAATATATATTATATTATAAGAATAATATATTTTTTACATAAATACCGGAAACGTTAGTTTCCCGAGGGATGATGATTGATGAGTTCCAGGCCTTGAACTATTAAAAATATAACTTATTGTATTGTATTGTATCCTGGCCATTTTTTTCCGCAACTCGACATCAAATGTGCCTATTTTGCGTGGTCGCAACGCTGGCCCAGCACTTGTTGGGGACTTCACATACACCCTTGAATTTCTTCGCAGGTGTATGCAGGTTTCCTCACGATGTTTTCCTTCACCGTAAAGCACTTGTGAATATCAAATGATATTTCGTAAAAATATAACCATTTTCTAGATACTCACTGAACCTGTTTTGAACCCAGGTTCCCTCCCTAACTTCACAGTCAAGTTCACCACCACCTAACTAGACAAAGCTGAAATGTATTTTTTATTCCAGTAATCATCATACACCATTTTGACGATGAGTATTCTGATTTCAGATCCAGAGCCAACTGCAGGTGTCACAATATGTGTAGATGCGTAAGGCTCACTTCCAAGCAACACACACAACGTCAAGCAATCTTCCTATATCCATGTATAAAACCAGAAAAACGTAAAACAGAAATAATAAATGAAAATAATATGATATGATGTAAATAAAACACTGAATTTATAAATTTATGTTTTCTTTATCTATGTATTCCGCACGTGATTAGAATGGGAAGGAATCTAATAATTAAAATCACTAGAAATATCTAATATACTACTACATATGAAAACTGAAGTCATCGAATAGATTCCGTCCCAATCTGATTGGACACCTATTACGTTAGGACATCCAGTCCCGTTTTTTAGTAGTATAGGCTATTTCAGATTGACCATGCAAAAAATACCGGAACTGGATGCCATAACATCACCTGAAAACGTTTTTGGTGCGTAAATATATAAGGTCACCAAAATTAAACCTAGGTTGGTAGTTCAGGGACCAATACCACAAAACTTTACAAGCATACAAATCTACAAAATTGACAATTATTGTTTTGGAATTTATACCATTTTGTAGAATTATACGCTTGTAAAGTTTTGTGGGATAGGCCACAGGTTATTTATTTATTACTGAAAAAATTGTAATTATAGGTAAAGTATCATTAAAAAAAAAAAAAGTCATGTAATGTAAAGTAAGAAATATATTGAAATTACGAGATTTGAACCTTGGTCCTAATGAATGTGCGTCAGGTCAGACGATCATCCAACTAGCCTAATCCAAGTTCAATAAGGGTTTGAATGTGTGTGTGCATACTGCGCAGCCGCGGCAGCGTTTCGTATTTATTCAAATAAGCTTATTTTGTAAATTAAACCTCACCTGAAATTTAGTTGGCTACATTAGAAACAGCAGTTTATTTGCGGCAAACGTATTACTTATTAAAAATATTTCTATTATCATACATAAAATATAAAAATACGTAGAATTCGCGCCACCTAGGCACTATAACGCCATCTATTGGCGTTGTAGTGCCTAGCTGACCGTGACATTCCACCTTAAGTAAATTTGAAAAGGGCAATTTCGGGTTTTGGTTTTATACGTGTTTAGTCACTAATAAGATTGCAGGCCGGACAGACTTAGCGAGAGTTTAGTCGAATTTAAATTAATTGTTTTTTTATTATTTTGTTACGTTTTTGTATTGTTACTGTTGGTGAGAAGATAGCGTTTTTAAAGTGTATTAATAATGAAGATCAGTTGGGTGTGGAGTTATGCCACCAGGGTCGGTGACACGGCTTTATGCACTTTGTGCAATGATCGTACGAACAATGAGTTTTCGTGTCGTGGTGGTACAACAGGATCGATAGGAAAGCATTTGAAAGCGGTGCACCTAAAATCTTCCGTCATCGTCACGACATCCAATGAGTTAGTATATTGTATTTTTTAATTATATTGCTTTTTAATATCCTTTTATATTTTAAAAGTTCCTTATTTTGTAGGAAATAACGCTGTAAATTTGTATATTTATGACGCATTTATTTTGTTCCTGAGTTATGGGTTTCCTAGTATAGATTAATCGTTGTCTGGTACCCTCAATATTGATTTATGTATTTATTTATATCAACTTTATTGCACGAAAGAAAAACTTAAATTATGATATTTAGAACTAAGAAAAAATATTTACTCCGCACTGTGTTATGTATTTTTTAACTTCCGTTCACATCTCATTATTAAATTAGGTAATTAATACATGACAATGTGTCAGTTTTTATTAATATTGAACTCAGAAAATATCTATATTTTATAATTCTGCCCTCTTTACCTTAAAACGTAAAATATTAAGATGTAAAATTTAATCTCAGTACGTATACACGTTATCATACTGAAATTAAGTACAACTAAGTTATCGCACTTTACGTTAGAAAGGCAATTAGGTAACCACTAAATTAGATTCACAAATATCACGGAACATTCTCATCCGTTTTCCTTAGTCCTTAAAGACAACGCATCGAATCGTCACTCAACAACGCGGGCGGAACGGATCTGCGTGTAATTAAGATACGTATCCCCGTGTACACGTGTATACGTAACTTTATTGATACGTAGCCGTGTAACACGCAGGAAACGTACCTTAAAACCGTGGCCGTGTAACACGGCAACGGGGATCCGGCTACGGTTACACGAAACACGGTCACGACCACGAGCCCTAGTCTATACGCATAGTTGGTAGGAGAGGCCTACCAGCAGTGGACTGCGATAGGTTGTGATGATGTGAGTTGTAGAGGATGAACTATAGTTGCCGATTTCTAAGATTGAACATTTGACATTTTAGAAATGAGCCTTATATTCAGACTATCGGAAAAATGGTGAGTTTTACCCTCATATTAATAAAGATTAATCTATAACTGTCAAAAGTTCATTCTTAGAAATTGGTGACTATAACTATAATACTAATATTAAGTGCCTGTTGTACTTTAAGTTTTTTTTTTGAGCAATAATGTTTAAATAAATAAATAAAATTGTTCGACACGTTTCGATGCGATCGCCACGCCGCCATAGGCCAGAAACTTCGAAAATCGTAAATTAAAAGACAAAGCCAAATGCTTGAAAATCACGATTTTTCATGATGAAGACCCTCAGTACGAGTATGCATTATATATTTATGTATCACCGATTTGTTTTATTTCGAACTTATCGCGCGGGACTATAATGATTTGTGTAAGAGTGTGGCATGATATGCTGCTAAACTGAGTTTTATGCTATTATGTAGCTATACTTGGCTCAATTTCTGTATTATACTCATTTTATATGAGAAATTTCAAAAGATTAAAAACAAATTACTA
>JALPQI010021623.1:0-24914 GCA_025490895.1 Thaumatotibia leucotreta
ACTTCCGTCACGTTTTAATTACATTCGAGACCATTATTAAATGACCAAAACGTATATTTAGTATATTTCATATTTTTTATAGGTACTTTCAAAAATACCAAAAAAGTTTTAACTGCTAAAGGACTTTACTTAAATAGTTATTTTCTTTTCCGCATAGAGTTTCTTTTATCGTTTAGTGCTGCCACCTATGTGCACGTTTTCTATGTATTAGGTTTTCGTTGGTAATTGTGGATTAAATTGCGTGAACTGATTTTAATAATTAATTTATGAACTTGAAAAAAAAAACTGGATAGATACTAAAGTAAGTAAAATAATATCTAAAAATACTTATAAGTCATAACGTATAGTTGAAATACAGTCCAAGTTCAGAAATATTTTTTTACAACTTTCCGAATACTGAGGGGCTACAACGACTCGGTTTATGTCTTTTTCAATACAGTTTATGACCTAAACTGAATCGCGATGTGTCAGTTCCATGAATAAATGTCAAAAACTGACAAGCCGAACCTAAACTGAATCGCATTTAAGAGATCATTTTAGCCCCCCTGTTCAACCTATCAAGTTCATATTTTTGCAAGAAATTCTTAATAAGTTTGTATTTTTTTATCAAACAATAAATTTAAATATTGACTAGGGTGTCATTTTATAACACTTATTAAAATCAATGTTCAAATCAAAAGAATACACATGCGAAAATAAATTCGTAAGTATATACAAACAAACAGTTATCTGAATCTCTGCCTACATGCACTTGCACGTAGCACTTCTCCATTCTCTCATTTAGTACAGAAAATAGACACTAATCATAATTATTTAAGGTTAAACGAAGTGTAGACAACGACCCACGAAAATATAATTAAAACGTTCTCAACGCGTTGGGAGAAGTTTAATGAACATAATATTTTTGTTGTCCTTTTTGCGACGAGTTTTTACTTTTAGGTCTGGCTTATGATTCTCATGGACCACTGGAAATTGAATAACAGGACACTGAAATAATTACAAGGAATATATAAATACCTATAGGTACTGAAATGTTTATTTTTTCCAAGCCAAAATAATAAGTTAATTTTTATATATTGAATATAATAAATTTATACTTTGTGTTTACATATTGGTATATTCCTTAGCATCATACTTTTTTTCAGTTTTTGCACCACCTACTCTCATAATATATTTTACTTGCTTGTCTCCTCTACCCAAAGGATACCTGAAAGAGATCGCTCTTTAGTGATAAGACGGATAAGATCTTTTGCGGAACTTTCCTAAATGTACTTGTAACTTTTACTATTTGAATTTGAAGTACAATAAATAAATGAACATCATGGGATAATCTTACACAAATCAACGTAGTCCCACACAGAGCTCATTTAGGACTTATGTTGTGGGGACTAAGCGGCGATAATAATATACAGGGTGTAATCGATAAGTGTTTACATGCCATAATTCCGTAAATATGAGAGATATCAGAAAACTTTTAATTGATATCGAAAGTACGTTACCGAGCGAGTAAAATTACACGAATAACTTTTTTGAAATAAAATCAGAAATATCCCAAATATTAACTTTAAACCCTTCCATACAGGTAACAGTTCATTCAAAGACTAGTTTAATACGACCGAAGCATTTAACCGATATCAAATGATTCATGATTTTTCTTATGTTAACCACTTACTCCATATGAATTAATTATCATTGGCAAATATTTACAGTTTTCTGATATCTCTCATATTTACGGAATTATGGCTTGTAAACACTTATCGATTGCACCCTGTACACCTAATTATACTATAATATAGATACATTTGACTCTAGTGCCGTAGGAAAGGGGTAAGTGCCTACCTTGGTACGCCACATGCGTCAGTACTTTTGCCTCCTCGCACCATAGCCGCACCATGCTATCGCGATACTCTACGAGGTACTCGAAAGATTGCTTTATTTAAGTCAAGGGAATAGGTTCAAGCGAAAAATGTGAACTTTTAGGTAAGAAAGTTATTTACTTTTAATGTGACATGTAAGGACGAACTCGTTTAAGGTCAATGACTGATTTCCAGCTCAAGACTCAAAAACCAGCTCCGCAGATTATTTTTTAAATGTAGCACTTTTTTTTTGTTTAAATTTTCTTTATACTATTATCAAAATACAAAGGCGTTGTGATTGAGTCTTGACCATTTCATTTTAGGTATATAAGTGCCCATATTCGTAAACTACTAAGTCACGTACTAGGTAGCAACCCATTACTCACAACACAAGTCTTAATTGAGGTAACTCATAACTAAGCACATTTGTGTATTTATTTATTTTATGTAATTATATGCAGAATGTTATGCAGATAATGTTTGTATTTCCTATTCAAGCAAAACTCTCCTCAAAAATTATTGCAGATTAAGACACGATTGATGTAATATTTCATAATAGTTCACATTGGATGTTAATTATGTTACAGGTATAGGTGAAAAACTTAAGAAAGTCACCTGTTGTACGTGTGAGTGACGTATTCGAATAGAGAACACATATTTGAAATTAGTAACACAAACAAAACAAATGCCTAGTTGAACACGTCACTCACACATACAACAGGTGACTTTATTAAGTTTTTCACCTATATAACGTTATTGATACTGCGACAAGGACAACGTTATATAATAATAGCCTGTCAAATTGAGAAAGATGATGTTATATTAATATTTACAACATTTTAATGGCATTGCGGGAGCACCATTACACGTTAAAATTTAACGCCAAAATATCAAGCAGGTTGCAAGACTTGTAACGCTTGTGCTAACACGATCAAATCCCAAATGTCATGCGAATCGATCGCCCCGAGAACGAGTAAATACGACGTATTTACTCGCCCTTGCGAAATGGGATTATTCTTGAAGCTTTGATAAAGGTGTTCAGACTTGGGACTCAAGATACTCGATGGAAAAAGAATTTCTCTTATCGGAAAAGTATTATGTGCAAATTAACAAGAGGATATTGCTGAGAGGCCTCTTGTCACATCGTAATAAACTTGTGCGGCTTTTATTTATTGGAAAAAGTACAGCTCTTATCACGTTATGATGCACTACCCATATGTAGGCATTTGCTTATAGGCCTTTTTAGCAATAATTTAATTGATATATATTTTTTAAAACATTGTCAGTCTTCGTAGCGTTGATAGGAGTGGAACCTGAAGACGAAACTAGAGATTTTGAGTTCGGATCCCGGTGCGGTGTGCGCGATAAATGTGTGCTTGGTCATAGTTGTTTCTGTGTATTTATGCAGATATTTGCTATTCACTCTTTCCCAAAGTTGCGTCTCAAATCTTGCAGCAATCATTTGCAAGTGTAAACTCAGCTTTAGAAATTACCACATTTTCAGTTTTTTATATGACATATTGTATTACAACAGGGAGGCATATAATGTTGTCCTTGATTATCAAAAATTTTACAACGCCCTTGTAAACACTTTTTAAATGATTTCGATGACGTATAGGGCTGCAAATGGAAAAGATAACGATTTCAAATTCATTACACAAACAAAGGCTAACTTAAGACTAAATCTGATATAATAGTAATATAAGGCTTGCACATTGTTAGACATATTTATAATTAGAAAAAATATAGAAAACTTTAAATCTTCTTAAAGGATAGTTTCGGTAAAGTTTCTGCAAAACTAATGTCAGCAATAGTCCTGCCGCATTAAACTCGGAACAACAATGTTCATTCTGAAAGCAATTGAGATAGCAGTTAAATGGGCAAATAAACAGCGATCATGAGGCTTTCATCGCTATACATTACAGTGATTGCGATTGCAGGCGAATTTATGTCGCACTGGACAATATGGATGGTGTGAATTCACCACGTCTGGTTTTTCTGCTGCGAACAATATCTTTCTTAAGTTTGTAATTAGTTTTCTTGAAACCGATTAGAATACATGTTTTGTGCAGATTAACTAAGCCACCCTGCACACCAAACATTTGTAGAAATATAAGATGAATAACTTGGGTGACTGTTCACAAGTTACTCTATGTAAGTAATAAAATATTATTTAAGTATTGTATTTATACACTTAGTTACGTGCCGCTTGGTGACGACAGTAAAAATACATTATTGGATAAACATGCATTGGATACCACAACAAATCTTTCCGTGGGTGTCGTAAGAGTCGTCTAAGGGAAGTGTCAATGAATATTCCATTATAGAAGATTGATGCTGCTGCTCATCATCAATCTTCTACAACGGAATATATACGTGTATGCAAGGATACACTACAGCAATCGCCAACCCGCTTGCCCAGCGTGGCGATTTAGGCACCTTGTAATGCGTCGATACGCATAGTTAATAGGAGAGACCTACGTGCAGCAGTAGAGTTATTTGATATACACTTAATCATAGGTGCCTATTTCTATTCACGATTTGTAGAACCATAGCTAACTTTTCAACGTGTCCGTCAACTAGGTTCATTAGTACAATCATGAGCATTGGAAGTTAATCAAGTTGCACAATTAAGCTGCTCTCGGTCGCTCGCACCTGGTGCCCCCGCAGACAAATTGGCCTGACAGCCCACATTACCAGGCCACCGCACGTGGACGTACAGAAAAGACCTACATATATTCTAACTTACTTGATGATTGAATACATCGATATACAATGTTCTCGATTTTAAAAACAGCAAACAAATTTCAGATTTACTAAAATAACTATTTAATCCAAACAACACCAATGTTGTTTATTCAATGCTATAGGTATATACATTACTAACTAAGAGATATTAAATCCGTACCTACTCATCGATAAACAAAGCTGAGTCGCAGACAAATTCAGGGTCGTTACTGATAAAACAAATTTCTATATTTTCCTTATTTTCTCGTAAAAACAACGTCGGTGCTCTTTAAAATACTCACACGTGTAGGCATAGCCAAGGACGTCAAAACTGATTTCTGTTTCACCCGTGCTTTTTACACAAGTCTATTCTTATAAAAATGTTCTGAATATTGACTTTGCTGTTTAATGTACGGAAAACAAGAGGTTTTATCATTTTGTATTTACCTGTAGGTACTAATCTGCCCAAATGCCAATCTTACCATCCTCATACCGTAGGTAATTAGGTATACATACACGCCCATATATAGTAGTAGGTAGTCTATCATCTCTTTGAATAATTTCAAGCTTTGTATAATTAAAACTCCTACATATTGAAGTACGATCCTAACAGCATACTATTTCAATCAATATCTACAATCTTTCGTTTCAGAACATTCGTGGTGTTTTGAAAAGCAAAATGCACCTTTTCTGAACATCAACAACAATAATTCAGTGTTTTGTATTTGCCGCCTAATAAAAACAAAAAGAACAGTACAAACAATGATAGGGTGGGATTTTTCCTTGCATCCGCTAACAGCCTTGTTATATCAAACCGGGTCTACGCCTACCGTCGGGTTCTACACGATCGACAAAAAGCACGTTAAAATAATTTAATTTGGCATTATGTACTGTCGATTTAACTACTTCTGCCTGAGAATATGATGTTTGTATCAGAATAACTACAAGCGACGTAAAACCGGTTTTAAAAAATACCAACAGTAGGACCTATTAAGATACTGTTGGTATTAATACGCAAGTTAGAATTTTTTCGTAAGTACAAAATGAGTCTTTCCTAATGCACTCACCTTAGTTTTATAAATGTTAACGCTGTAACCGCCATCTACAACATTACGTATGACTCAAATGCCATGCAATTTAAATTTTTGAGTTACGTTAAAATTCAAAAGTCACTTTTGATGTTTTTCATTAAAATCTTAAACTTCTGTTTTTAACCGACTTCAAAAAGGAGGAGGTTTACAATTCGACGAAATCTTTTTTTTTTATGTATGTTCCCCGATTACTCATATATTTAGTGTTAGCGCTGTCTATTTTCGTAGTATCTATCAAATAGACCGCACAAGAGTAAAAGAAGAAAGATAAACATCATTGCAATAGGATAAGTAAGTAACTAAAATTATACAACATACTAAATTTTACAAATGTTCAAATCGTTTTCGGGCTGTTCTGAAAAATCGTTATTTGGCGGTTACATTAGTTCATATTACAACTCACGATATGTACTTACCACTTACCTGCTAAACGTGCAGTCCTTTTACAGCTTAAGGTGCATTCAGATCAAAAGAGCATTCGCTGTTCTATCCCCCGCTCTACGAAATCAACCAATCACGTTTTGTGTAACGATCGAATTTTGTAGAGTGGGGGGTTAGAATAGTGAATTTTCGTTTGCGAATGCACCTTTACAGAATAAATTTTGTCAGTTAAATTCGTCTCACACGTACAATTGTATTTTTTATGTATACTTATATTTTATTATGTCATTAATGTTATTATTGCACATTGTTTAGCGCTGTGCTCGTAATATTCGTTTGGCCTAATAGCTGATGATTAGGAGAGAATGGTTTTAGGCATTAACCCCGCAAACTTTATTTAAATAGTGATAAAACGTTAGAGCATAAATAGACACAGGCTACTTTTGTTCTTATTATTGTTAGATGACTATTCTTAGAAAAGCTTTTTCACTGCTTCTGTCTGTATTGATATGCGGTTGATGAGAACCTTACTTATCAATAATTCCAAACGTAGTAACGGGGAAGAAATTTGATGTAACCGTTTCAAGGTTTATTATTTCCTATATCATTATCTTGATTTACATTGTTTACCTTTTGTTTTACGGTATTTCTGTAACAGCGTCTTCATTTTTCATACGTTTAGGGTTAGGTTCATGGGAAATTGGCTTCATTTACATTCGTACTTTGAATTCCAACATTGTTATTGAAATAAACGTGGCCATGAATAGAAATACAACGCTTTAGTACATTACGATACAATTCTTATTATTGTTAGATGACTATTCTTAGAAAAGCTTTTTCACTGCTTCTCTCTGTATTGACATGCGGTTGAAGAGAACCTTAGGTACTTATTAATAATTCCTAACGTAGTGACGGGGAAGAAATTTGATGTAACCGTTTCAAGGTTTATTATTTCCTACATCATTATCTTGATTTACAATGTTTACCTTTTATTTACGGTATTTCTGTAACAGCCTTTTCATTTTTCATACGTATATAACGTTATTACGTTTATAACCTAACCAGATTCATAGGAAATGAGCTTCATTTACATTCGTACTTCTCATACTTTGAATTTCAATATTGTTATTGAAATTAAGGTTACCATGAATAGAAATACAACGCTTTAGTAGATTACGTTACAAGTGCGAAGGTACGGTGCGAGTGGCGATAAATTAAAGCACGAAGAGAGTGTTTTAAATCAACACGAGATACGCTTTTCCTTTTTGTACGTGTATTGTACGACGTTTTTCAGTACAGATGGCCATCCGATGTTTCGACCTCAGAAGAAATGAACCATTTCTCGCACTAGTACGTAAAAATGCACCATCTGAACTGAAAATGTTACTGGTTGGCGAACAATTAATACTTTATTACGATAGGTACTGCTACTACTTATCGTGTTAATTATTTCACTCTCACCTAAAATTAATGTTTTTAAGTGGAAGGTATCATTATGCCATTACAGTTGACGTTGCAATAAATTTAAAGCACTTTTGACGTTGAAGATTGTAGGAACTGGCCAATTTAAATAGCTGTATCAATGATAGTAAGTTCGCATTTTGTTGCATGTATTGAGAAAAATACAGTTAATGCAGCATAAAACGTATAGGCGATAGACTATCAAAAAGTCGCAGTGTACCACTAGAAAAGTTTGTCCGATGTGGCTAATATTTTTGCGACGTGCTCAGTCGCTCACCCGTTTTCTTTTATGGAGGAGCAGTTACGAAAAACTTTCTTCTTATGGACGCTCACTCGCTATTGGCTGCGAAATCACTTCGCTGCTCGTAAAGTCATCCATAATGTATAAAGTTTCGTACTTTTGTCATCACGTGCGTAGATGATTTGTTTTACAAGTGTTTACAGTTTTGCGGTAGGAGTAACGAAATAAAGTATTTGATTACTAAGTACCGACACATGAACCGTAATCATCCAGATATGCCGTTGCTGAGTTAAAATATTTAAGGGCGCTGTATACGTGACGTGATTTTTTTCTCGGATCGGATGGAGACGGGATGTGGTTAATTAAACTCTGACGTGAGTTTTAACGCATATGCAACGTGATAGTGACGGGCAACTAACATGCTAGTGATATAAACAAATTTAAAACGCCACAAATTATTTATATACATATTTGGTATCATTAATCGTACATATTCGATAAGTTTTTCGTCGTCAATTTTCTATAGCAACACTACTACGTCTTCAGAGTGACTTTGCATACCATACGCAAAGGAACCATGGACGGGACGGAGCACGTGTGGGGTGGGACGTGCTAAATATCGTCGCCAACTCGCCGACGATATTTTTTCCCGCCACGTTGGTACCACGTACCCGTCCTGTCCGTGATTCTGTTGTGTATGTACATTGTACATCCAGATAGATTCTCTATGAAACGATATTTTAAATTTTCCGGTACGGTTTCGTCAGACTAAAATCACGTCGTGTATGCGGTGACCTTAACTTAGTAGCGGTAATTTTACAAAGAAAAGTGTGTAGAAATGCTTCGTTCCTATTAACGTGAGTAATACGCCGATTTGTGCTGTTTTCGTGACTGGTTATGGCCATGTTCCTCAAACCTCAAAAGGTGTAGATGAAAAAATTGATTTTGGAAAGAAATATATAATATTTATTCAGGACGACAAACTAGAACAGTATGTATTAATAAAACAAAATACGCAAAGAAAATAAACCTTATTATTTTACTAACTATGACAAATTCCTATATTCACCTCCAGAATTAGGTGACCTAACTTGATAGTTTAATGCACTCTAATGTTGTCACAGTTTTGTTTTCTAGTGTACATATAACGATTTAAATATTACGTTCAAAGCATAGGTTTCGAAAGTGAATCAATCTTCAACTTTCCACTAATAGGCAAAAAACCTTCCATCATTTTTCTTTTTTATTGAAAGTGGTTGTAGTCGATAACATGACAATGATAGTAATGTAATGTAATCTATATACATACTTAGGGCTGAGGGCACTAAAATCAGAACGTTGAAATTGTGCTTAGTTGGTTATTTGAATAATTGTTACGAATTAACCAAAGAGTCAATGTGAAAAATTCAACCCCTAACGGGTGAAATAGTGGAAAAAAAAGTATGAAAGCTATGTCACTTTCAAATTGAACCATTAATTACATTTTCATCACACCTCCTAGGGCTCCCACGTCATACAATTTTGGCCTGTTTTAGACCCCTCCACCCCCCATGGTGATATTTGGTGATATTTTCTGCCCCCCCCCCCCCCCCTAGCCAATATGACTTGTAATTTTTTGCCAACTTAAGTAGTCCTTTTAATACCACTTGAATTTACGTACTTTTTTGCCAACTACGAGGTACATGTTCGCGAAGTTGTAAAACTTAGTATATAAAAGTGTTTTATAAAAAAGTATAGATTTTTTTACTGGCTATAATGCTGTTCAGCAGATTCGAGAGCAACAAAAAAATTACACGTGATTTGTGCGATGACCCCCCCCCCCCCTCCTCTATGGTGATAATTGGTGATTTTTCTTGACCCCCCCCCTCCCCCTATACAGTATGACGTGATTAATGAACAAGCCCTTAGGTAGGTAAGTGCGTCAATGCGCGCCGTAAGTGCAACATTATGCCCTAGGGTAATGATTTTTGTACAACATTGCGTCACAGTATTATAATAAAAATGATGTAATTGGAGTACCAGGGCAGCATAACTATCCTGGTGCTTTGTCACTCACGTATTCAAATTCTCGATTAGTTTTGTAAATAGTACATTTCTATAGAGGACAGGAAATGAAGGGTTACAGGCCAATCTGGCTGAAGGAACTGAGGTCAGGCCTGGAACCTTGTTTCTCGCCGAGATTTGTAAAGTGCTTTTGTCAAACTTACCATGAAATAAAACGAACTGATTTCGCCGAACCATCCTATTTAATTATATGTAAATTTATATTACCAATAGAACAGTATCGTATAACATTTAGTCACAATTTGACGTTTCAAAACAGAAGATAGTTTGTTGGCAAGTCTAGGTGTGAAATAAATAAATACATCAAATCTCTTTACATGTCATCTTAGCACATGACACCGGACACGTAACATTTCCGGGTTTAATTTAAAGTAAGTAACATCAACATTTCGTTGCAAAGTTTGATTTTATTTTATTTTAATTTTTCCTTCATACGCGCGATGAAAAACACTGTATGCCATGAGCGGTACAAAAATTATGATGAGCCCGTGCCTTTGGCTGGCGCTTTACTTTTGCACTTATTTACAATTTTGTATTTACTACTTTTATTATGCGATGTACTATTTCAGGAGATGAAATAGCTAGTCAAATACTGAATGTAATGCGAACAATATCGCCGGCAGAAAGCTAATAACGGAAAACATTAAAAAATGGCTCAGTTTTGCATTCCTTACCTTCTTGTAAATATCTGATTTAAAACCGTGGGAAGCTTGTAAGTATACCGAGAAACTCTTTATTGAAATTTTGAAAACAAGCGAGGGAGATAATATGTTAATACATATTTAACCGGCATTTACTACAGGCTGATATTGATATTTCTGTATCGACATTCATTTCCCTACCACTATTTTTTTCCTTATAACGGGTATAATTTTGTGAGCGATCAGTCGAATTTCCCTAATTCTAGAGGCAACTGTAGTCTGTATCCGTACATTGCCTGCCATTCTAAATACGAAACTCATTAGGTACAGTACTGGGGGGTTTCCATGACGTACTAATGCGGATCAGTTTAGGTCGATACGAGTCGTATATCACTGTCCCTTTCTGTGAACCTAAACTAAATCGCATTAATATACTCCATTTAAAATACCATGGCCCGATGCCACATAAAACTTTGCAGTGGCATCGGCCATGGTATTTAAAATGGAGTATACGTCATGGTTACCCCCATGGTAGGTACAATTTATTATAACCTGTGGCCACTGATTAGAAACTTGCCATTGTAAAATCTGTTGAGGTAATCATGGTCATAGCTGTCAAAAACGTATAATAGTTATGTGTATTATGTAAACTGTGCATATTTAATTCTTAAAAAATCAATAGTGTGATCCTATATTTGTTATCCTGTTTGACCTTGTATTTTAAGACCTATCATTATGTATCAATTTAATTCATGAACTTGTGTTTAAGAACTGTATTTATGTACAGATTTGGCGATAAAACGTTCAAGCGAATTTGGATAGTTTTATTATGTTTATAATTTTACAAAAATAAAAGGTAGTTATTTAATCCCTTCTTGAAAAAGTTTCGTAAAACATTTAGAAACTTAACTTAGTTCACTGGTACCCATTCCTTGCAGAGCTTGAAAGTAAGTAGATATCGAGCTCTTGTGTCTAGGGATTTTATAAGTTACGTGGGTACCTATAAACAGCAACAACGTCTGCGTTTAACAGTGTTGTAAGTATTTCAAAAACCGGCTAAGAGCATGTCGGGCCATGCTCAGTGTTGGGTTCCGTGGCAATTCAAAAACGACTGGGCCGATTATGTTCGAAATAGTTTTATTTTAAAGTACTCTATAAGCCCATCATGATCGTCATGATTTTTTGGACCTACGGGTAAAAAGTTATAGGGGAGACACATTTTTTTTTTCTGGTGCGATTATTTCCGAAAATATTAACTTTAGAAAAATACTTTCTTGCAAGACCCTTATTCTTTTTAATAGACCTATTTAATGATACCAAACACTATAGGATTACATTAGGTACATAAAAAAACATCCCCACTTCACCAGTTGGGGAGGTACCCGAAATAAATTGTTTTCTAGTTTTGATTGTTGGCATGATTAATGACAAGGTACCAAATTGCAGATTTCCAGTATTAACGGCCACTGAGCTATGCTGCGGACAGACGGACATGGTGAAACTATAAGGGTTCCGTTTTTGCCATTTTGGCTACGGAACCCTAAAAAAGGGCTCCATGGCTCAATGGCTTAATGCACAGTTTACCTTATAATTAATATTATATTTAAATAATTATTAAATTGAAATTACATACGTTTTGACAGTAATACAAAAAAAAATATTATAGGTAATACATACGTGGTAGGCCACATACTTGAATTTGGACAGATATTTATGCAATCAAAGAACTTGCCTTACGTTTAAAGAGGGTGAGTAAATGAAACCGGTTAATTTGTTTTATAAGTGGTTAAATATAATTATTATATTTAGTTACAAAGGAAATTAAACTGTTAGTTTAGTTACAAAGCAAATTAAATAGTTTAATTTTAAGTTCATTATTTATTATTATTTAGTAATCTGACTGACATAATGTATCGCGTGACAACTACAGATGATGATTAAAGTTGTTACACGTAGGTATATAACAACGTTAAATTAAGATACTCATGTTTAAACGACTTACTGTTTTAACTTGATTACTGCGGTAGAAACCTAGGCTATTAAGTATAAAGTTTATGTGAATGAATTGTTTCAAAGTACTCCCGTAAGACGTTTCGCGTCCATTCGCTTGCTTGCTGCCCACTCATTGAATGAATGGAATATGAAGCTCGGATTAAGTTCGTCCTACGCACAAAGTATTTTACGCAATAGTAGGTACCTACCAAGAAATCATAAGTACAAAAGTTATTGCTTTCTAAGCGCGCCATTGCTTGCATGCACAGCGGGAGTAATAGAAAAGATAAATTCCCTAGGGAATTTAACTTTACAAAAAAATAGTACATTGTGCATCAAGGGAGGTAAGTACGGAAATACTAACGAGAGTGTTAGAAGCCCGACGCCGTCAGGCGGAGGGCTTTTATGACTCTAGTTAGTATTCCGACCGTGATGCATACAATGTTTTTCTCAAACATGCAATGAAATGTTGTAGTTAAGTGCCAAAAAAGTGGCCGGGAAGTAGCTCGTTGCCGGCCTAGGCCGGCAAGTACCTCTTTTTTAATTTTCATTTGACATAGGGTTGTGACCTGGCATCTTGGCTTTTAGCCAATAATTACCTGTAAGTAATATTAGTTAAAAAAAAAATGATTGGCAATTTTTTGCAGTTATAATTAGGTATTTAAATTATATAATTTAAAATAAATGTATAATAACTACTCAAAATATTATTTAAAAAGCAGTATTATACGGCGCGATCCGTCGGCCCCGATCACTGCATGCGATTAATTGGACCCAACCGATCGCGTCGTCTAATACCGCTTTTTTAAATAAAAAATTTGCAACTTTCAAACAGGTCAATCTTTAAAAAAAAATGAGGTGTCGCTGTCGTATTTGACTTTTGTTGTGTTCCAAAGACTTAGTTATGTAGTTGACTTATAATTTCTTAGAAAGGTGATAATTTTTTTTGTTTCATTTCATTGCATGTTTGAGAAAAGCATTATACATACCTCGGCCATGAAGTGACGGGTTGCCGTCCGAATACTATCCGGCCTCGCTTCGCTCGGCCGTCTACATATATTCGGCCGGCAACCAGTCACTTCCCGGCCTCGGTAGTAATGTACTATTTCATCACACTTGCCAACCAAAAGATAACTTTTAAGACATAATATTATTTAATGACGTACTGACATTTCTATTACTCCCTAGGGAATTTCACTTTTCTATTACTCCCGCTACGCGCGCAAGCAATGGCGCGCTTAGACAGCAAGTGTGATAAAAAATATTTTTTGTTCAATAACTTATTTTTTGTCCACCCTTGTGATGGAAAACATAGTATGATGCATCACGGTCGGTAAGATGCATACCTACTAACTCGAGTCATTAAAAGCCCTCCGCCTACGACGTCGAGCTTCTAACACTCTCGTTAGTAATACCATAATACTGACCTCCCTAGACGCACAAGTATTATTACAGTGTATGTAAGTAAAATAACAAAAGGTACCAAATATTGTATTAAACTATCCACGTACTTAAGCTAACTTTTCTAAATTTCATAAACAACTAACAACCTAAGCTTGCAAGTAAAATGTTTTACCGGCGACGTGAGTATTATTGGCTAAAATACAATTCTAATAGAAGTGAACATGAATTTATTTTCTTATACCTATTGCACCTTAATATTTCTAGTTGATACGAGATGTGGTTTACTACACACATAGTACAATATTTACTTTTCACATGCAAAAACAAGCGAATTCGTCGTTGCAGTTGTTATTCTATACTAGATTTCAACATCACGTAGTAAGAAAATGTTGATTTGAGAATCTGAAAAACACAAAAATTTGTTAAATGAATGCACTTGATCTAGTCAAAATAATGGTAAGTAAAACTTTACTCGAAGGTTTGTGTACTAATTTTATCATGTTGTATAACTATTCTAGAAAACAAAATAAATATTTTCAATTAGGTATGTACTTATTAATAATCAGTTTGTGCCAAAAACTTAATCTCCTGTACTTTTCAACCGTTCGAATCATGAACACCGTATGAGTTGTCTATATACAAATAGGTCAAATTGCAATAAATAATTTTCGAGAAGTACTACCGATGCCAGAGGCCTAATTCCCGCCCGAAGTCCGCCGGACGCTTTGAACACCAAAGGAGTCTCCAGTCGTTGCAAGACCAACAGTAGTAACTTCTGATTACGTATTGACATCTTCTCCCAAGGCACGTTGTAAAGCACGAATGGCAACTCATCCGTCTATAAAAACGAAACGCATGCAATATTTTACTGCAGTATCCTTATTCTCAATGTCTAAGTCAAGATTCTTATGAGTTTACGTGATTAAAACCCGTTTGCCAATCTTATATTAATATGAATCTTATATTTTAAAAGCCGTTTTAAAATATAAGATTCTTATGAATTTTGACATAAAAATTGCAGATTTTTGTTTTGATGTATCTACACCAATGAAATAAACCTTTTTTATTTACATAATTTGATTTGTGTATTGTAGTTACATCGGTAAAAGAGTTTCTTCGGTAAACGATATCTCAATTGCGAATTTTATATAGTTTCTTAATCTTGATGATTTTTTTTTCAAAACATTATTACTTACATTATTTTCATTATGGTAGATGTATGTCCTCTGCCCTTCGTTCATTGAATTTCCGTTACATTTAGTTCCATTTTTTTTCAGTATCTATTTAGTTTTCATAAATTTGGGAGCACTTAGTACTTCGCCATGACAGAGTTGAGGATTCGTGAGACGTAGAAAGTAAAAAACACATCTTACCTTTATACGGATCTGTTCGAGTGCTAGCGACATTAATATTAGACCTCCCATGTGAAACTGCATCATAACTACATACGACAATCTATTTGCTTTATCCTGAAATAAAGAAATAAAAAAATATATGCATTTTAATCTTGTCTCTAGACTCAAGGTGGAGTCAGTCATGCCTGATATTATAGCCCGGGGTAATTGTTACAGCGGCCGTGTTATTAGCCAAGATATAGTAGCACTAGAAAATCATCAAAGTACGAAAACATCACAATTATCTTTAAGTGAAATCTAAAATTCAAATATTTTTAATGAAGCATTTAACATTTACTTTATACCTGAAAAGATCAAAATGCTGGAAAATTATAACAGCATGGACAAATAAAATCTCGAATGTTTTTAATACAGTGCTCAGCTGCAGGCAGAATAACACAAGATGTTACAGGAACTTGAGTAGCTTTTCCGTAAATTACCGTAATTTTATTACATTACGCACAATACTTAATACGTACGGCCAGCAATTAAATACCAGTGTGTACCTCTAAATAAGTAATATTGAATGTAATAATTGATCGACATGGAGATATAATTCGTTTTGTATTCCGAAATACAAAGATTATGGATTACTTACTTTCTTATACATTATTTAAAAGTACTTTAACTACAAATTATCACTTTAGCAGCTACATATAAAAATGTACAGCGAACCTTTAAGGCAAGTACGACACCGCAACACATAACAGTTTCTCTGATATAACGCGACGTAATGACTGATTAGTTTCGAAACTAGCCTCATTACAGTCACGGTGTGCGCAAATAGTAATTAGTGCAACAATGTTACAGGTTATTGTGGTAAATAAATGGGTAACAAGTTACCATATAACAAACTAAACCATTGTAAATTATAAAACAAGTATATTAATTAACCAAGCGGAGTCAGTTATTTCTTATTGTTTGCGGCTAAACTATCATCAAGAACCCAGATTTTATCGTGATAAGATTTTGTTTTTGAATAATGTCTTAGTGTCATTGCAACTTGGGACGGGACTACAGTGACTACACTTGTCATCAATTTCATATTTTGATACACTTACCCCGATCACTATTTGATATAAAAGTAAGCTGTCGACAATCAAGTTATGAGCATAGTTTACAGCTACGTTCAATCCAAACGCTGCTTGCATGTCTTTGAATGTGCTGAAATATAAAAATGTGTAAGGTCGACCGAAGCAAATGCAATTATGATGTAGACTAATTAGAATTTCTCTTATGCTTTTGATACATCAAACTATCTACTATCTAAAGTTACATTACAGACATCTTAGTAACATTTGATTCACTGTAAGTACCTACTCCTCTTATGCATATAATTTATTATGCAATTTTTGTGTAAAAAACATATTTTGACAAGATATTGTGTTTTTATGTAGTAACACTACTATGTATACAGGGTGGAACGGAACGACGATCTTTCGTCGTTCCGCTTCAACCTGTATAAATCATGTAAATTAGAAATATACCAATATGTCGCGAGACAAAGTAAAGAGAAAACAACGAAATGCATACTATTAATAATATTAAACGTATTAATCTACAAAAAAAACCTTAACACTACACGATCAAAAGCTGAGAGGGAGACAGTTGATATCTGACCCACACAATGTGTAGGTTTTTAATAATATAATATATATTTTTACCTTAAGATAAAAGAATGATATTTTATGATTTCAACAATTCTTGTTTTAGTAGTAGATTCATCTAGTTTTTTGGAGAAATACGTTTTAATTTTATGCTTCAGTACATCTACATGACTCAGGAAATGAAAAATAAAAATAAAATTAATGGAATCATATATAGCAAAGACAAAGCATCCACTTCCAACGAGGTATACATTCATAAAGTGAGTAATAGCCCAGGTATTGTAGTCATATCCATAGTCGAACGGCATCCATAAGTATAGGCAGGTTTCCATCCGCACTGATCGATTTTCTATTAGTTCTTTGTTTTTAATATTGTTCATGAGAGGCACAAAGATCCATAAAAGCCAATCAAACAGAATAAAAGTTGTGAGACACAATGCAATCCAACGAGTATGGCGTTCAACTTTAATTAATTTCTGTAAAGAAATATAAACACGTAAATTTGTTACATTACTTGTCGAAAAATGTTGTGGACACAGTCGCAAAGTTGTTTATTAATATGACGCATTTTCAGTAGTAACAAAAGTGTGTATGTGGATAATGCTATATTATTATACAGTGTGCTACCATGACCCAGGCTTTTACGAAAATGGGTAATAATACGCATTACTGGCAATCGTTTTCAAGTGTTAAGAGTTGACAAATATTTAAATTAACTGAACAATTATTTTTATTTCGTTCGAACGATCAATGTAACGCGTGTACTGCTTAGTTGTCAAACGTTGCGAGTGGCTGCGATCTGTCATTGTCAAGTGCCAATTAACGATTTATTTTGAAGTACATTGCTTCTCAATTAACTTTTCTTAGAAAGATAATTACTTTTAAAATTAGTTTTTTTAAACAAATAATGCACATGGTTTGGCTAAGAATCTGCATCTCAATCCTCGGTTCAAATAAAAGCCTGCATCATGTTAACACACTGTATATTTAGCCTATCACAAAACGGGAATTAACGAAATGTTTAAAAAACAGGTTTTCTCGAGTGTTTTGTCAATTTATGAAAGCTGATAAATGAAACGATTTTCCGATCCAGCCTAGAAACTTCTTATTGGATTCTTTCTTTGCAAAGCAATATGTCTTGCTTATCGCTGTGGCAGCTGTCATCGGATAGTATTGCATTTGCTATTTGGTAGTTAACTAAAATTACTTTTACACTTTTAATAAAAGTGTAGGTATTTGGACTAGATGTCATAAATTTATTTTAGGAAGATACCTACCTTCGTTATGAAAACGTCATCTTTATCAATGAAATTGTAAAGATGAATTTTATCCATGAGTTCTTTCATTATTTTGGGGTAGGCAGGTATCATGCAAATAAATATCTTTATCTAAAACATACATAATTATGGATAAATTAGTATTTCACAATATATATAAAAATTGCAGTAATTAAAAATAAAAAAGTTATTAAGATAATATTATTAACATACCAGTACTACCGCAGTCGCTGGAATAATTGAAAACATGGTTCCCAAAGTTCTAAAGTGAAGATTGTTGAAGTTTATATACATGTATACAAATTGTAAAATTAAGCACACTGGACTGACACACATTACTAGCCAAGAATTCCACACAAAAATCCTCTGAATGGGAGAGTAGCCCCACCAAGTTTGACTTCCCAGTCTGAAAGCGTTCATTGCGAAAGCTAGCTTTTGATAGAATTTCTGTTGTCGCGGTGGTAATCTGAAAAATAAAAGCATTGAGCAAATGTTGTACCTTCAGCTGTTTTAGATAAATATGTAGGGTAAAATCACCAATAAATGAACAGTTAAGCAACTTTCCCAACTTTAAATATTTTTTTCTACATGATGTAACTCATATTCATCAATTTTTATTTTTTATATGATTTCGCATTTAATTGAGTTTAGAATAAGCTATTTTCGTGCCTCGTATAAAACTTCAGTAATTTTATGAAAAATATTATATTAAAAAAGGACCCAAATTCACCAATAGTTGAACAAAGTGCCCTATCACTGAACAATTTGACCCCAATAGATGAACCAGCATAATTGCAATATAGCGAGACCAATATATGAATGCCAAAACTCCAATAGACGAATAGAGCATAGCAAAACGTTGATTTCTTAGATAAATTAATTGTATTTAACCTTAAGAACCTTCTTTTAATGAAATATAAACACGGTGTACATTGTGTAACAATCTGATTTCTAAGAACAAAAGTTTATTTTTTCCCAAATTCAACCGTTCAATAAAATCAGTTGGTTCATGTTTTGGAGACCACATCAACGAAATGAACGAACTAAATTGATTCGAATTCATTTATTGGAATCCAACCCAAAAGATGAACCAGTAAATTTTCCTAGTTCACGTTTTGGACAGCGATTCTTGAGTTGAACAATCCCGTTTCCATACAAAAGTAAATTACTTTAAAACGTGTTACATGAAGAAAGGGTCGTTCATCTTTTGGTCTAAAAATCAACTACAAAACTGATTATAATTTTATATATAAATATTACATCTAGCTATTTTATTATAATTTACACAAGCATTTGAAAATTCGAGCCTTTGCCCAAAAGTTGACCGTCGTTCATCTTTTGGCCCGAACACACAATATTAGAACCATAACTTGACCAGCAAATATCTCATAAAATAAATAAAAAAAAACTATTCTTTATAATATACACAATAGAGATATTAGTTTAAAATCTATACTGAAGTGAATCAAGGAAATAAAAGCCATATTCGATTTTTTACGTAATTAAAAGCTTAAATTTTTGAGGGCTTTTCTTAATAAGGATCCCATATAAAACGCAATTTTGGCGCGAAGCGCAAACTCTACGACCGCTCACTGCCTCGTGCGTGGCTTAATTGTCTGGGAATTCGCATGCGACACTCGATATAGTGCTGCCGCGTGTGAGAAAAATACTCCCGGGCGTGTAAAATTATTCCTGATTTAATTATTTACATTTTTAGACCTATCAGTCAACTTCTGGGTGGCAGTCATCTATTGGTGCTTTTACCCTATGTCATTTCTATGAAACCGAAACTAATTACAAATAATATTCGTATTTAAATTTTTTATCTTGTCCAAAATGGTCGGTATCGTGTTGGATCTTATCTGCTTCTTGAATCTTCATGTCTATATTGTCGAAATATCAACCTCGGAATAATAACTACGAAGCAAAAGGTGATATACGTCATTTTGGCTGATGTAGACATTTGATATGTGTCCATTATGCTCTGATAACTGATGCAAACGCAGTTTAAGAAGTTGCCCGTTTCACATACTTGGATCTAGGAAGTACTGTCGATACGCAATACAGTTGTGTTCCACCAAAACGGTGGCAAACAACTGGAAATAGACAAATCGAAGTACCCTCGTTCTAAAAGGCTTCCAACGGGTATCGGTTGGAAGGAGCAAGAAATGGTCATTCAAATAAACAAATGTAATTTTAGATGTCACTCGGTACAATTTAACGTGTAATATGTATCGCTCCTTCCCTGTGGTTTATTCGTAATTTGCCATACTCTCTAAGGGAACCAAAAGCCTAATGCAGTGAACGTGTTAAGAAGATGTGGTCTCTGCCGATTAGGCTATATGTAACTGAAGCCGAGATAGATTATGCCAATCGGGATCATTACAAGTAGAGTTCGTTTCATTAAGTAGTTTAAAAAATAAAAGAGGGGGACACATTTTTCAGACTTCGAGAGCTGATATCTCGAAAATGGTTCCCTTAAATAAAAATGTGACTTAATAAACCTTTATATCATTTCTATTGATACCCCACACGCTTATATGTATACATCTAAAAAAAAATTCTGTCCCTCAGTTACATGTATGGAGGGCCCCACCCCCAATTATTTTTTTACAATATAGTATCATAATTCTGTAGCGGCTTATACAACACATATCATTACCAAATTTCATTACTAAAGCATTTATAGTATCTAAGTAAATCGGCTGTGACAGACGGACATGACGAATCTATAAGGATTCCGTTTTTGAATTCTAAAAATGCTCATTATTTATCTTTTGAACGTATGTGAAAGATTTTTAATACTTCTGAAATCATTTATTGTGATTAGTTCCATGAAGTTATATTTTGTCCGTACTGTTTTTCACACAAAAAAGGAATTTACATCCTGTGAATCAAATAAATCCCTCAAGTATATATAAACAACTATTCCTTTCTTTGAAGTTCTTTATTAGATCCCTACTTGAAATTTCACGAAACCTACAATGGACACAAACTCTTTCAGAACAGAGTGTTTCATTTGGATTTCCGGTTCGTGGTTAACTTTAATGATAGACAAGTAACTCGTTTGATTTCATTTGCTACAAAATTAGAGGCTTTCTTACCTTATAACTGCTTCTTTGTTTCATAAAATCTTTTGATGATACCGAGTCTGCAATTACATTTATATATATAATGGTTTACATGCATAGTAATTTAAGGTTACATCTGTGTACCCGCTTTTGATGTTCATCAAGTGAGTAGGTTCATAATGAGCAGGTGAACATTATTAATGAACACTCAGTAATAAAAAAATAAGTACCTTACTTTTTCCGGCAGGTCAAAATATTTATTGACAAAATACAATGCAATTACATTTATGTCACTTCATTTTAACCGCGTGTAAAGTTATAAATTCAATACCTAGATTTGATATTTCATCCCCCTGAGTTATCGCTTTCGCTCTCCCGCTAATGTGCTTCATCCATCATCCGAAACTCAGTAATATTGGATTCTTTCACTAAGGATTTTTTCACCTTGTTTTAAATTATTGCGAATGTATCATGGTCTATGAAATTGGCAATATTGTTAATAGGGATAAAGCTCAATGCTTATGCACCCTGTATCCAATGATTTTTTTTCCTTTCGAATTTAGAGTCTTATTCATGATAATCTTGCTTCATGGTCATGAGCTGTCACCTCAATCTCAGATATACTTAATGTATACTATTTTACGAAATGCTTCCTCATTCGTAGTTTTAATTGTACATTCCTATTGAACCTTGCCAGCATATCTAGTACCTACACTACACGTGGATGCTTCAACAACACTCGACAGTCGAGTAACCTCTCCCCGTATAAACATATTCAGCGCAGCTCCTAACATTCATTAAATCAATGTTTACCGAAGCACTTTCACTACTTGACACGTAACTAGAATTTATTTAGTGGAGGGATATAGAATATGTAAACGTGTAAGTGATCAGCGAATATCTTATATGTAAATAAGTATTCGAATACTTAGACGGATGACTTAACTTATAAAAAAGCTGTCATCCAGTTTTAATACTAATTTACTAGCGATGAAATAACACGAAATATACATGTATCTTTCAAATGTCCCTGTATTCTTCAATAAAATACAGTATCTTTCGTTAGAGAGCTTCTATTGAATCTTTTGCATCTTTTAGTTTTTTACGTGCAAAATACATGAGTCGTGAACAGTAATACGTTTTTTCTAACTCTAAAAATAAAACCGCCTTCAAAAATTCGCCCGAACTAAAAAGTAAAAAATAATTTTGGTTCCTACTTCTTAGGATTTCCTACCCAAACCTTTAAACCTTTTACCCTATTCATTGAAATAAAATATTATGGCTTAGGTATCCTAAAGATTTCTTAGAAGTTGGTGCCAAGCCAAATACGTTCATAGGTATATATTAGATAGAGCTTTTTAACTTAACTACTGTCACTCCGATTATGTTTTTATCAACAGAATGATCTACCTCAGCCATTTTGATGAAAGCATAACCGGAATGACAGTAAGTTCCAAAGCTCTATCAAATACAGTCATATACTAGAGAAGTGAACATATTTGGCTTGGCACCGACTTCTAAGAAATCTGTAGGATACCTAAGCCATAATATTTTATTTCAATGAATAGGGTAAAAGGTTTAAAGGTTTGGGTAGGAAATCCTAAGAAGTAGGAACCAAAATTATTTTTTACTTTTTAGTTCGGGCGAATGTTTGAAGGCGGTTTTATTTTTATTTTAAAGAATTTTATTTTTTGCTTTTTAGTAGTGTAGAATCGTTATTTAGTA
The DNA here is from genome assembly GCA_025490895.1 of Thaumatotibia leucotreta. Taxonomy (NCBI): domain Eukaryota; kingdom Metazoa; phylum Arthropoda; class Insecta; order Lepidoptera; family Tortricidae; genus Thaumatotibia; species Thaumatotibia leucotreta. The sequence goes on from JALPQI010021623.1 coordinate 22,933, forward strand.
TGCTCTAAATAATTATAATTAGAATGTACTGCACTGTAATAGTCCAGAAAACCTGAACTGGATAACTTAATTATTCAAAAAATTATCCCATTATCAAGGAGATATGCATTGTATCATCTGCAGGTATGAATAATTTCAAAGATTATAGGTAACAGCTTTAGCATGCCTATATTATTTAAAAAATCACTAACCGCTAACCAACATGGCATAACTACTAAACAAACACTTGAATAGATCTCGAAAATTTATGACAGTTGTTATATTCAAAGAATTATCCTCCAACTCCTAATCGTTAAGAAGTTATACCTTTCGTCATCAGCTCACCAACATGGGACTATGACCACCTAAAGGCAAATACTCAAATAGCTTCCAAAATACATGAATTATGTTATATTTAAAGAATCATCCCCCAACTCCGAATCTCTAAGGAGTTGTACATTCCATCATCAGCTCACCGACATGAAAGGATGACCACCTAAACGCAAATACTCGAATAGCTTCCAAAATACATGAAATATGTTATATTTAAAGAATTGTCCCCAAACTCCTAATCTCTAAGGAGTTGTACCTTTCATCATCAGCTCACCAACATGAAAGGATGACCACCTAAAGGCAAATACTCAAATAGCTTCCAAAATACATGAACTATGTTATATTTAAAGAATTATCCCCCAAATCCTAATCTCTAAGGAGTTGTACCTTCCATCATCAGCTCACCGACATGAATGGATGACCATCTAAACGCAAATACTCGAATAGCTTCCAAAATACATGAAATATGTTATATTTAAAGAATTGTCCCCCAACTCCTAATCTATAAGGAGTTGTACCTTTCCTCATCAGCTCACCAACATGAAAGGATGACCACCTAAAGGCAAATACTCAAATAGCTTCCAAAATACATGAAATATGTTATACTTAAAGAATTATCCCCCAACTCCTAATTGCTAAGAAGTTGTACCTTCCATCATCAGATCACCAACTTAGAACGTTCATGACTAGACGCAAATACTTGATTAGTCTTCGAAAATAAATGAAAAATGTCATGTGTGCCTACAACATTTTGAAGAGTTCCCTCGATTTCTCCAGGATCCCATCATCAGATCTGAATTCGGTGACAATGTGACCAACTAAAAGGTATACCATTTGAAACAAAAAAAGAATTTTTCAAATCGGTCCCACGCGTCTTCGAGTAATCGGGGAACATACATAAAAAAAAAAAAAAAGATTTCGACGTTTGTAAACCTCCTCCTTTTTGAAGTCGGTTAAAAACAACTAACAATTGAATGCCTCACAAGTTACTTAATAATATTCATGTTTTTTATTTTATTTTTTGAGGCTTTTTCTAAATTTTAGGGTGTTTTTCCGAAATTATTACGGCTATTTAAAACGTTGAATGTGTAAAAAACGTTAAACGTGTAATAAATATCATTTAATTTTACATGAAATGACAAAATTGGCGTTATAATTACTTCAATATGAAGAGGTACTTCAAATTATTCCATTAATTTGTCTTAAAAATCCTTTTGGATATCCTAAAGCCAAAAAGGATTGAAGTGTAGTGAATCTTGTAGAATGGTCAGTGGACCATTCTACAAGATTGATAATGGGCAGCAGCGTCAACATAGTGGACACATTACTGCGATCGCCAATCCGTTTGCCCAGCGTGGCGATTATGGGCATTTACCTCCTAATGCGTCTATAGGTACGCATAGTTAATAGGAAAAGCCTACGTCCAGCAGTGGACTAACATAGGCCGATGGTGATGATGATGATGAAAGCCAAAAAGTACAAAAATATATACCCAAAAAAAATACAAAAAATAAATAAATTACTTGTCAATTTTTAAGTAACCTGTGGGGCATTTAATTGTTGTTGTTTATAGAGTTAGAAAAACGTATTACTGTTCACGACTCATGTTTCACCCTGTATTTTTTTGCATTATGAATAGTGACTCCGAAAGTATTGAGTCTCATACAAAC
>JALPQI010021624.1:0-28667 GCA_025490895.1 Thaumatotibia leucotreta
TTGTCTGGTGTTTTATTACCTCAGGGGCTGCTAATGCTATTGATATGATGACGTCTTTTTAAATAAATAAGCTACTCTTAGAAAGAGGTTTCATACTATTCTAACTTCTTAGGGTTTCGTAGTAAACTAGGAACCTTTATAGTTTCGCTCTGTCCGTCTGTCTGTCCGCAGCATAGCTCAGTGGCCATTAATATTAGAAATCTGCAATGTGGTACAGATATACATATTAATCATGCCGACAAAGTGGTAGAAAAAATTAGAAAATATTTTTTTTTGTTAGGTACCTCCCTAACTGGTGAAGTGTGAATGATTTTTTATTTGCTGTAGTCCCATAGTGTGGAATATCGTTGAATAGGTCTTTGAAAAAAATAAGGGTCTCGAAACAAAGTTTTTTCTAAAGTCAATATTTTCATAGACATCCGCAAAACTACGGAACCCTATCATGGCCCGACATGCTTTTGGCCGGTTTTTTATTACCTTCGGGGCTGCTAATATACCTACAGGTTGATATAAAGTGAAAAAAAGGAATTTTCTTGTAGCGGCTACGTCACTGGTTTCTAATACCCTAAGAGCCCGGCCACATGACCACGGTGCGGCGTCGTAAACATAAAACGGCGCCGCGTCGGGGTATTGCACGTTATCGCACCGTGCGAAAAACGTTGCGGTACCGTGTTGAGTATCTACTCAAACGACAAAAGACAAAACTTGGATGCATCTGCATCCAAGTTTTGTCTTTTCTTTGCTCGTGTTGTTTTCAAACCCTGGAAAAATGACTTGGCGGACCTCCTTCCACGCTCTAGTTTTTAAAAATGTATCTTTGTAATCGTCAATCGTTTTGTCGCAGAGGACTGAACGTTCTTCTACCAAAGAAATCAACATATCGGCATCTATATCCTCAACCATCTTTGAAAAAAGTGTATTTACTAGTGATCGTTATCAACGTGCACTTTCCGTGGCACTACGGTTGACAGAAAAAGTAACAAATATGAAAATGCTATTTTGTGCTATCGACACATACAAACTTTATCCTACTTTATTAAAGAAAAATTTTAATGTCATTAATTTATGACCAGAGATCGAATTTCGATCGAATTTAATCAAAATGAATATTCTAGTAACTATTTCAAGTGGAGTAAGATCAGTGTTATACAGGGTGGGAATGAGTATTCGGACAGACTTTACCAATACATTTTTGATTTCAAAAGAAGTAAAAAATATTATGAGACATATGTCATTTTCGGACAAAAAAGTTTGTTTTTTTAATTCTTATTTGTGATTTTTTTCTTTTTTTTTATACCAATTTAATAATAAATTGTAAGGAAAAAAATTTAATTTCGGTGTAGGTAATTATTTATTATAATTAAAATGACTATAATTTCTGAAATTTTAATAATCTATAAAATACCTGTGTATTTCATTTTTCTGTCAACCATATTTTGCCACCAATACCGCAGTTGCCGCACGTTGATAACGATCACTGGTGTTTACTAACTGAGTAAACTGAGAAAGAAACTTGGTGCTAAAAGGATTGTGACGTTCCTTTCAGAAATTATAGTCATTTTAATTATAATAAATAATAATTACCTACACCGATTTTAATCACTTATTCAAATTACACTGATTAAACCAGTAAACGACTAAAATGTATCAAACAGATTTGGCTGTCAAACGTTCACGTCAAATTGAAAAATCGATTATACAGGGTGGTTAGTGAGTAACCCGACAAACTGGAAAGGTGTATTCCTGACCACATTTTGAGACTATAATGTCATATGAACTTTTCTGGAGTCAGCTTAATTTAAGAGATAATGACAGTCATGTTTAAAAAAAAACTATTTTCATAATAAGTCACTGATAAATGCCTCACATAAGGGTATCGACGCCTTAAAGCTGGCCATTAGTCGACTATAACAAAATGTGGAATTCCTATAAACTGGTAGCTAGACTTATTAGTCGAGGAACCCATATATTACAGAAGCATATTTATTTTTCGTTGGAAGTTGACGATATTTGTCAATCGGGTATCAATTTAGCGTTTTGGTAAACGTACGTGTTGTGTGGCACAAGGGTGAAATAAAATTTCCAATTTTTAAACGTTGTTTAAATGAATATTACAATTGTTTTTTTTAAAAATGTCTGCTCATAACAATAATTTACCATGTATTGTTATTATGATTTGTTTATTGTTTCTTAATTAGTAAGTCTAATTTACCGGACATTATACATTTAAGTAACTACATAATAGCGCATCAAATTTACGTGTTTTACTTAAACTCAAAATGGAAAAAGTTATATTGCGGGACCTGACCCGTGTGTATTTTTTTACTGATTTGATAACGTATTTAGTCTTCTTGCATATTACTATAAAATGGGCTGCTACTAACTGCGAACTTCGTATTTGTGCTTATTTTATACAATAAGCAATTTTACCGAACAAAGTTGGTTTTGCGGTTCTAAAATAAATTTAATGATTTAGCATCACAGGTTCGTCTGGTATTAGAGTTGTGATCGAAGAATACATTTTTTGCATGGGTCAAGAATGTAAGGTGTAAGGCGACAAAATTTTTAAAGAAGCTAGATGAAGTTTTGAGTATTTTTACTGCTACATTCCCATAAGATCAATCAAATGATGAACTTCTTCGTATATTTTCCCGCTTAAAGTCGGAATTTAAGATTAGGTCGGACTAGGACTTATAGTCGATATGCCAAACAGGGATACCAGCAGACGTTTTTTTTCTAATCCCGAGATCTCTTCAAGTTTTGAATATCAAAAGGAAATCGATCACGATTTGACAGAGAGTTTTGCTATTGAGCTGGAAGTAATCTCGAGTGGACAAAGAGTAGACCTAAGTAGTTTGAGTCATATTGCGACGATACGGCATTCTATGTAGAGTATATCCTTGGAAGCCACTGACCCCAACAACTGTTTACAAAATTCAGATGCATAGATCTATTGTTATGAAGCATGCCCTTCTCCCCATAGGAAATTTATCGGAAGAAGCCGCAGAAGCTAGGAACAAGCACTTCGGAGAATTCAGGAATAGCTTTTCAAGAAAATTTTCGAGGGAGCAGTGTTACTGAGACGTTTTCAATCGGCCGTTACTTACTTCCGATCCACTTCTCAATAGCATCAGGCCTAAGCCACCGAAAATATTAATACCTTTTAGCTCTGCTGCCAGAAATATGATGCTTGCCCCACATATAGACACTAATGCTATATCGGATGATGATGATCTGACATTATATTTTGAGTAACGATCGGACGCATCATCAGAGTAAGAAAAACCATACATTTTGTTAATAGTTAATGTGTAAATACCTATGCAAAATTAATTTGACTTCCCCAATCAGGCCGCCAAGGTGTAAAAGCGGTCCAAAATAAATTCGTTTAATATAAAAGTCATATTTAAGTATAAAATGCGAAAAAACGTAAAGAAATAATTATGGCCAGCTTTTTGAGTCAAATACCCTTGTGTGTGCCTGCACGATTAAAATTCTTACGCTAATAGTTTTTATCTTGACATACTTACTGACGAAAGTTAGAGAAATGACAAAAAGTATCAGAAAATTTAAACCTAAGAAAAAAATATATATTTAAAATAAATTCTTTCCTTACAATTTATTATTAATCATGTATAAAAAAATTAAAAAAATCACAAAAAAAATTAAAAAATCAAACTTTTTTTGTCCGAAAATGACATAATATAATATGTTTCATAACATTTTTGACTTCTTTCGACATCAAAAATGCATTGGTAAAGTCTGTCCGTATACTCATTTCCACCCTGTACTCCACTTGAAATAGTTACTAGAATATTCATTTTGATTAAAATAAAGACTTTGCAAAATGTCATTTATAGTACTGTTATATGTCATAAATTAACACGTTCCCGGACAGTACGGCTGTAGCCGTCGCGTTGTCATTTGTTTCCTTTGGCCTATGACAGCTATGACGTCAGTGACGAATGAGTTAATGACATTAATTTTTTTCTTTAATAAAGTAGGATAAAGTTTGTATGTGTCCGAAGGAGAGTACTATTTTTTTGTGGGTACGTACGAGTTATAGAACAAAATAGCATTTTCATATTTGTTACTTTTTCTGTCAATCATAGCCATTGCCACGGAAAGTGCACGTTGATAACGATCACTAATAATTACATTTTTTTCAAAGATGGTTGAGGATATATAGATGCCGATTTGTTGATTTCTTTGGTAGAAGTACGTTCAGTCCTCTGGGACAAAACAATTGACGATTACGAAGATACATTTTGAAAAACTAGTGCGTGGAAGGAGGTCTGCCAAGTCATTTTCCACGGTTTGAAAACAACATATGCAAAGAAAAGACAAAACTTGGATGCATCTACTCAACACGGCACCGCAACGTTAATCTGCAGGAGGCGCCGGTGCGCGGCGCGACAACGTGTGTTTGCCCGATGCAGCACCGTTAAACTGCACGACGCCGCGTCGTATTTTCGCACGGTGCGATAACGTGCAATACCCCTACGCCGCGCCGTTTTACGTTTACGACGCCGCACCGTGGTCATGTGGCCGGGCCCTAACTGATATGTCATTTTGGCTTTGTGCAATGGCTATGACACTCTGAATAACATCCATTTCTGTGAATATTAAGTTCTAAAGATGTGATCCACACAGGATTGATGAGATACCTCAAATACGAGTATATAAATATGCAAGTATATTTATATCTTTTTTATTAACCCATGATTAATTTTCAATCAAAAAGTAAAAAGTAAGACTACTGATAAAGACTACGAAGCTTGTTAGCGGCACCTATTTACGATTGGCCATTTGTGCAATTTGTTATAAATGTTATGAATAACCCTCTGCCGCTGATGTGACGTCTAGTAGATACCAGTGCATTGCAATGTCGCCGTTACAATGTGGATAACAAGATTTAATCTTATCACGTCACCAGACCAGTGGCAGTCGTCGTCGTCAGTGGCAGAAGGGTAACGAAGGCTGTCATGAACTGCTCCTTGGTGAACCGAGGGAATTACTGTTACAGAAACAGGATCGATTTTTTTTCAAGCCTGTAGGAGTATCCATCTGCTGGGCAAAGGCCTCTCCCTCAGATCTCCACAGCTCCCGATTCGGTGCCAACTTTGGCCAATTGTTGGCGAAGGCGTCCAGGTCGTCCCGCCATCTCCGCCTGGGCCTGCCTCGTCCCCGCCTAGTTTGTGGCATCCACTTGCTGGCTGTAATAGCCACCTTTCTGGATGCATGCGGTAGACGGTAGACGTGGCCGGCCCAATCCCACTTTAGCCTGGCAGACTTTCATTTGGACTTATGACTTTAGGTGAGTGACCATGTTTGAGCATCGTAGGTTAGGACGGGCAGGTTACACATGTCGACTTTGCGCTTCAGTGACATTGGAAGGTCGCCCTTCATTAGCTCTGTCATGGACCAGTAGCTATTCCCGGCATTTTGAATACGGCGTTCAACTTCCTTGTCCTGCCTGTTGCTGAAAGAGACTAGCTGGTCCAAGTAGATATACTCATCGACATAATGTATCGTCTGCCCGTCTACTTCGACCCTACATTTTGTGCTGTTAATCATCACCCGAGTCTTTGTGCGATTCATATGAACTTGACGGTGTTTTTATGCGATTTTGTTACGCGTTTTTTTTGTTCATTACCATCACCACTTTATTTACCGTTTTATAAAAGCAAACGAGACTATTGTGCCAGAATAGCAGACAAACATGCGTCTGCTACAAGATAATCGAAAATGACTCCACTATTTATATGCAGTTCGTCAATAATTTGGGTTCGGTAATGACTTGGTTGTTGCGACTGAATAATCGCATAGAACTACCCTTGAAAGCTTGCGTTGCTCAGGTCTTGGAACATTAACTGGATCGATTGGCATCAAATTTTTTTGTCAAATATGACAATTTTCTCGCACTTATCTATTGTATACGCACATACAGAGTGGAAATTCTTTTCACGTTTCTATTCAAGATCAACAAAATTCTACTTAGATTTTTCTCTACTCTTATAGTATGTTAAAAAAACACGGAAGATGAACTAAAAAAAATGTATTTGGTCTTTGGCGGAATTATTATGACCACAGCCAGATCTCCTACTCCTACAGATTGAGAGTAAATCGTCTGTGACAGACGATGACGAATCTATAAGGTTTCCGTTCTTGTCATTTTGGCTATGGTGACTTTAAAACGCCCTATTATTTTTTTAATGAATTATAGAGTTAATGGACGATTTATTGTTTTAGAGTAAGCGATACTACTAATGAAACACAGTCAACGAGTCTACCCCATTAAAAGAGGCAAACCTAGGCAACGGAATTCCTCTGGCAAATGAAACCGCCTCAGACAATGTGTAAGGACACAGCTTTCTGCTAGTCATCGATTTCTAAGAATCAACCGAACAAAACTACAATAAGGTGTAATACTCATACAGTATATTATGATCATCCTCCAACTCCTCATCAAACCCGCACTATTACACCTTATAGTAGTTTTGTCACCAAAGGCCTACTAAACTTCAGCTCAATTGGCCCTTTCAATTATTCATCAGGTCAGGTTCATCTATTGTATTGTTATCGAAGTTAAGTAAGCATACTTCTCCTCTCACTACAATCGGCCCACCAAAATCTGGTTCAATTAATCGTTGCAATATTTGTAAGCATACGTATGTACATAACGTCATCAATCTTTTGTCAAATAATGGTCAGTGACACTTCAATCCCTTAGTCGACTCTTACGACACCCGCAGGAGGAGTTGGGGTGGTGACAAATGTATTCTTACTGCCGTCACCACACGGCCAATGAATTTTAGCTATGTGATATCATACATAAGCGGGTTCGATTCCCGGTTTAACCATGAAATAATTCAAAATGCAATTCAACTTGTTTTTGTAAATCGAAATAATGTCTTCTTTCAGTAAGATGTTCCTTTACAATAATTAAGGTATTTTTTCTCCGACGTCGCGATATTTTTTTTCCATACAATTGTTTAAAAAAAAAAAATTAATGCTGTTTTATTCAGTTTTAAACATAAAAGGAATCGTCTTTCAGTAAAATATGCTATCTATGATATTTAAGGTACTTTCCCTCCATGTGGCATCGCCGTGGGACGCCCTGTATAAGATCAGTACATACGAGTACAGGCTGATTGCGAGCATCGCGAGTTGCGACATATTTTAATGTTGTATTCCTAGCCATATTTAGAGTCTTTAATGTTATATGAAATTTCCTGGATTCGGCTTGGATTAGAGATAATCAACCCTTTTTCGAATAAGTTCGAGTTGTGATAATACTGATAATAAATACTCAAATATTTAATGCCCTCGCTGGGATTTGAACCCGGATCCTCCAGCATCGTAAGCACATTCACTACTAAGTACGTAAGAGAAGGCTGACTAATAATATAACTTATCTAACTTTTTTATTATAGGAACCAGGAGTTGCCAGAGGAAGAGCATGAATTTATTATAGAGAAAGGTACTAGTCATGTAAATAGTCCAATTACAGGGCGACGGATAATTAATGTACAACATTTACTGGATCAATTAGCTGAGATCAATGATCATGGCCCATGATTTGGATGTATTTTTTCTTATATGAAAATTAAATCTCAAAAATGAAAGGGACTGCACTCGAAATAGTCCATTATATTACGGAAAAAAAGTTCACATTCGGATACCAGCACCAAATTTTAGTATGTTGTTAAATATGTCATTTTGTATCCAAAACTGCCGGGAGACACTCTCTCAAAGGTCAAGGTCACCAGTAATGACGTCATCAAAATGCCTAGTGCCTAATTTCAAAAAGCGCTTATTTGTTCCTCAACCGCCCAACGTACACCATTGTGTGTGGTATCAATTGAAAGGTTATTAAATATGCTCTAACTTTGTCTGTTTGTGTTATAGCGAACATCTAAAAATAAAAAAATATCGTTGAAAGAATAAAAATATTTTTTTACTCTTTTCGTACAATGTACATTTCATCAGGAAACAAGCGGTATTAGAAAAAAATATTGAAGTACATAAATGTAGCCAAACTATTATCCTAAAATAAACAGTTTAAATCATCGAAATCGGTTGAAAATAAACAAAGTTATGTCATTTTCTATATTCCGCGGCAAACGCCATACACCTGCCATCCGCCCACCCGCCAGTTCGAAAATGTAAATTGCACCCAAACTATGCGATTGATTTATACTGATAAGATATGAACTAAAAGCCAATTAATTATACAAATACAAGTTATTTTAAAAATACTGTTGTTATTAAAATAAAATACATAATTTAAGAAAAAAACAAATGAAAAAACATAGTAACTTAGATCAAGGTAGAAAAAAGGTAACAAATGAATAAAAATAACTTCTAACTATCAATAAAAGAATATTTGTATTTATTTAACGTTTTATTCTAAACAGTAAATTCTGGAGCAAGTTCCTTCACATACACAAAGAAGAGTGCAATTTAAAACGTTTTTTACTCATACGCCAACGTGGACAGGGCACAAGTTCTTTACAACTTGCACTTGCATCAGGAATCGTTTTCCACAATGGAACTGTAATATAGACAAATACTTTCTCTGCTTTTTTCCAGCTCCAATCGCAGGGATCAATTTTCTTGTGGATAAAGCAAGGCACTTCGTCCATATCTTCGTTTGTTTGTAGAATGGTCCGCTTCAGATGTTGAGTCAGTTTCAGTGCATCTTTAGTTGGTGAGATCGTAAATTAAGGAACATTCCGCCTTGCTATAATTAATTGTTATATCATTTGTAGTATCTCTGGACATTCGTCATCCAAGTGGTGGACGGCCTTCCTCTTTCCAGTAGCCATGGACAGATAGTTTATCACGACATGACTGTCCGGTCGGCGAAGGACGTGACCTTACCATCTTAGCTTATTTTTACAACCTTGAAACTCCTTTTTACATGCTTGTTGTGAACTCTGGCCGTGAGCGCGACTCCTCCTGCCCATCGTAGCAAACGAAGTATGCGATTAGAAGCAATCCCAAATATTTCAGCAATGGACGGATCGCATAAAAAAATAATCAAACTTACCTACAGGCAAAGTTTGTTCACACAAGCTAACAATATAAAGCACGATACTGAGCACGGAAATCTTACATCAGTTCGTAACAGCAGAATTGTTTCAACTAATAATTCATAGTTAGCAGTAGTAAGAATAACGAGCAAATTACTAATTTTAATAATTAGTAGGTTAATGAATATTCCGTTGGAATGACAACTGTAATCTGTGCATATAAAGGTAAGTAAAGTCCTCACTTCTTCCTCCGTGACTATGCTCTCGTCTTTACGCGAACAAGCCTATGCCAGAATATTATTTTACACACAGCCGCCGCTGAAACAAATAACCACCATCCATGAGGGCGAGGGTTTTTTTAGAGGGACGGAAACTTTGATATTTGGAGTTGCTTGCCCTGGAAAGGATTTACATGCTCTCGATACACGATGATAAGATCGTTAGCTTGTTTGAAGAGACTTTGCCTGTAAGTTTGATTAATTTCTTATGCGGTCCGTTCATTGCTGATATGTCTCTGATTGCTTCTCATCGCATGTTATGTTTCGGCTGGAATCGAGCGGGCTGTCGAGTATCTGGTATGCTCATTTATCCCTTTCCCGTTGCTGGAGCTGTAGGTTAATGTCACGGCTGCGTTACTCCATTATTTTCTTCTAGCCTCCTTGTATTTTTGCAGAACCGTAGAATATCTCTGGGCGACCCCAGGGAAGAACTCATGGACGTCGACACGTCCATGAGTTCTTTCTCCTGCAACCTATCCCTGCCAAACACATAATGCCGCTGCGTACATAATGCATTCTACCAGAACATGCTGACTAGTTTCGTCTCTCCCGTAATGTGGACAGGCTGCTTAATTACTTATTCCCATCACCTTAAGATGCCTGTTGAGGGTGTTGTTTCTCGAAATAATTCTGATCAACATCCTCAAGTCAATTTTTTCCAACTTCGTAAAGTATCGGGAACTCCTCACGTCATTTTAGCTTGCCTAGAAGTGGTTTCCTCTTTCCACTCTCTCTCCGCTTCTATTTCTTTCAGTTTACTCAATACTCTATCACATACATCGCATGCTATGATAGACAGGCGGAGACACGCTCAAGGACTGCGTTCGTCACTTATGTAATGTAAGGGTTAGTTTCAAGATTGTAAAAATAAGCTAAGATGGTAAGGTCACGTCCTTCGCCGACCGGACAGTCATGTCGTGATAAACTATCTGTCCATGGCTACTGGAAAGAGGGAAAGAGGAAGACCGTCCACCACATGTCCAGAGAGACTACAAATGATATAACAATTAATTACAGCAAGGCGGAACTGAATAGCGGTAAAAACTTTATGTTCACATAATACCTTGTAAACTGTGTGGAAGCAATAAATGATTGAGTATTGAGTATTGAAAGCATCTCACCAACAAAAGATGCACTGAAAGTGACTCAACATCTAAAGCGGACTATTCTACAAACAAACGAAGATATGGACGAAGTGCCTTGCCTTATCCACAAGAAAATTGATCCCTGCGATTGGAACTGGAAAAAAGAAGAGAAAGTATTTGTCTATATTCCAGTTCCATTGTGGAAAACGATTCCTGATGCAAGTGCAAGTTGCAAAGAACTTGTGCCCTGTCCACGTTAGCGTATGCGTAAAAAACGTTTTAAATTGCACTCTTCTTTGTGTATGTGAAGGAACTTACTGCAGAATTTACTGTTCAGAATAAAACCTTGAAATATATATATACATAATATTCTTTCATTGATAGTTAGAAGTTATTATTATTAATTTGTTACCTTTTTTCTACCTTGATCTAAGTTACTATGTTTTTTCATTTGGTTTTTTCTTAAATTATGTATTTTATTATAATAACAACAGTATTTTTAAAATAACTTGTATTTGTATAATTAATTGGCTTTTAGTTCATATCTTATCAGTATAAATCAATCGCATAGTTTGGGTGCAATTTACATTTTCGAACTGGCGGGCGGGGGATGGCAGGTGTATGTTTGCCGCGTTTGCCGCGGAATATAGAAAATGACATAACTTTGTTTATTTTCAACTGATTTCGATGATTTAAACTGTTTATTTTAGGATAATAGTTTGGCTACATTTATGTACTTCAATATTTTTTTCTAATACCGCTTGTTTCCTGATGAAATGTATATTGTACGAAAAGAGTAAAAAAATATTTTTATTCTTTCAACGATATTTTTTTATTTTTAGATGTTCGCTATAACACAAAAAGACAAAGTTAGAGCATATTTAATAACCTTTCAATTGATACCACACACAATGGTGTACGTTGGGCGGTTGAGGAACAAATAAGCGCTTTTTGAAATTAGGCAGCAGCCATTTTGAGGATGTCATTACTGGTGACCTTGACCTTTGAGAGGGTGTCTCCCGACAGTTTTGGATACAGAATGACATATTTATTAACATACTAAAATTTGGTGCTGGTATCCGAATGTGAACTTTTCCCATACATACGTGTCCGTAATATCATGGACTAAAATTCAATTTTCGGTGTGAAATGTGCAAGAGAAATTTAATGTCAGTTCTGATGAACGCTGCGATGATAGTATGGATGTAAACCATAAAAGCTGTTTCAGCTATGGGCTCATGCATAAATCATGTGAGGTTTTTTCGGCTACTTTTTGACGATGTAGAAAAATACACGAGAGGTCTCCTTGTACCCCCCCTCCCCTAACGTGATCTTTCGTGATGTTTTCTTGGACCCCCTCCCCCCCTATAGGACCTCGCATGATTTATGCACAAGCCCTATGATGTCTATGGGATCAGGATTTTCTCATTAGGTAGTGCTTACTTCTCAATTTAAAATGCCTGACCTTACTCCTAAATTATATTTGGCAACTCAAAACACAGTTTGTGAGTGGTGAGAAAGAGTAGCAACATATTGCATGGCCGATGCCGCAAAAAAAACAGACTGCAATATCTCAACGAAATGTTATTTTTTTAAGTAGGTAGTAACACTACGATGTACCTATATATTATATAAAGTTAAATATCCCATATACCACTGAAAAAATATCGAAGCTTACCAACGCCAGAGGTGGAATTTGAACCCAACGTCCTCAGCTTTCGTGGCTGATGCTTAAACCACTGGAGTGGCCGAGTGGTTTAGGCAACAGCCGCAAAACTAAGGACGAGGCTCCAAATCCCACCTCTGGCGTTGGTAAACTTCGATATTGTTTATTTAGTACCTAATGTACCTATATTATGACATCAAATATTTAAATTAGTGAATGTAATAATTTTTTTAGGATCTATTTTTTTCTTTTAACTGTAATTCTTCAATTTACAGTTGTAATTGTGTATAATAAATAATAAAAGTCTTAATGTTTTACCTATGTGCATTTTTATTTTTATAATGAATGCAATTTAATTTAGTAAAATAAGCTCCCTAAAACCTGATAACTGCTGGTAAGTCACATAATAATTATGCAGATGTAATGCATAATTCCATTCATTTGGCTTTTCACGGAAACTACTTCACCAAACATTACACCGAAGCGAATTCTGTAAATGTCAAATTAGTATGGACTCGCAAATGTGCGTCGTTGGCACTGTGCATGTGCAATCGTTGGTGGACTCTTGTGCGTTTGACGCACACAGCAGTGGGAAAGTTGAATGTCTACGAAAAGCTGGTAGTAGTGAATACTTAGGGCCTATATTCAACAGTATCGTGTTCCGATCAGAAAAAATAGTTTTTTTTTAAATTATAGTGGACAACAAGTGGGCTTGCCTTACCAGTTGGTCAAACAGGCATACTCTCGAACCAAGTCAATTTTGTTCTTCCGCGGATTTTTTTCTCTTACTATTTCCTAATCAGAATACGATGCTGTACAGTCGCCATCTGATATAGCAGAGCGGCCAGGGTACTCATAAATATCTGAGCAGGCCTCTATTGGCATGCTCAGATATTTTTGAGTGCCGTGGTCGCTCTGATATATCTGATGGTGACTAACAAATTGATTGATCTGTATTGAAAATCCATTTTCAGTACAGATTTTTGCCGCACTAGTGCGAGAACTATTATATACCTATAAAAATATTTTTCATCACACTTGCTGTCTAAGCGCGCCATTGCTTGCGCGCGTAGCGGGAGTAATAGAAAAGTGAAATTCCCTAGGGAGTAATAGAAATGTCAGTACGTAATTTAATAATATTATGTCTTAAAACTTATTTTTTGGTTGGCAAGTGTGATGAAAAACATTTTATGCATCACGGTCGGTAAGCGGAATACTAACTCGAGTCATAAAAGCCCTCCGCCTAATGGCGTCGGGCTTCTAACACTCTCGTTAGTAATTCCGTGCTTACCTCCCTTGATGCACAATGTACTATTACACGCATTGGTTGGGCTTGTAGCCCGATATATTAAATCTGTCTTTTGCATTGCATTGAGACGACTCGAAAAGACAAGGATAGTCTTATAAAATCTATCCCTCTCTGTCTTTTTTACCATCTAGTACTTTGACAAGTGTAATTATTCAAAAGAGGTAGTAATAAATTACAAACTCGGCCGCTTTCAATTAAAAAATCACCAAGGGTCAATGACCCCGCTCGGTAAAATGAGGAAGTGTGCGTGAAGTGCGCGTGTGTGCGAAATGGGGAAATTTGACAGAATCTCAAAAATTTCCCACATCTATCCGACCCTTAAATCATAACTACGATAGGAGTGTCCATACTGGGTGTTTTATTTTGTATATCTAAGTGATGCTTATTAAGATAAAATAATAATCATTAATTTCACTAACTAGAGAACTTATTCAAAAAATAAATTGTGTATTGAAACCTTTATCACATCCTAATATTACTACTATGTCAAAATTTATAAAAAAATAAGGTGATTGATCACCTGTGATTAACTTTTATGTTATTCTTAAAGTTCTCTCACACTTACCATTTCATTTATTATGTATGAAAAACAAAAATAAAATTCGATTTTAACAAAAGGCGATATACCAACTTCATTTAATGTCCTAGGTAACCTATCCAATTTAACGGAAAACAATAAAAAACACCCTGTATATTGCTATATTACGTAAGGTGGGATTGGTGTGGGGTCAAAGAGGACTCCCGATTCTAATAAAGCCATAGCTTTAACCATATAATTATGAACGAGGACGTTAAACGCGAGCGTAAAGTGCCCACAAAAACGGTTGTGCAATTGTGCCACGGCGGGCAGGAAATAGCGCTTTTCATAACATCACAAAATCTTTGACAACGTCGAATAGAATGTATGTCTATGGCGTTGGACTTTTATGCTGTATTTGTTCGGTACCTATTAAATAAAGATAAATGAAAAAACATACCTCTGTAAAATACTGTACTCCTCTGAAACAGCACGCAACGCTCAAAAATGGCGTCAAGGTCTTCAGTAAAATTAATGCGGTAATTACGAATGGCTGAAATGATGTTATGAAACATGTAACCCATCGAACTTCGAAAGAATTCAGCGAGGCTATATTTCCGGTTCCGAAAAAGGCTAAAATTACATAAGCTAGCTGTAATTACTATTAAGGAAATGTAAATAAGTGTATTCATCCTATCATATCCACTATTTTGACATCAACTGCTAATTGCCAAAGGCCTATTGCTAGGAATTTCACAACAACCGTAATATACCTATAGTCGACTTGTTAATCCGGAACAGCAAGGAAAATACGATGAATTGAAACCAAAAGAATAGAAGCTCGTAAAACGATGAATAGGTTCAAAACGTCGACAGTTAGAAATTATCAAATTGCCATTTCAAAACTTCGCATTTATTGAGTGTTTGATTCCAAAAGTTTGATAACTTGGCATTTTATTACGCGGTTTTTGTTAAAAGTGGTTATAGATAGGAATAATGATTACTATGGAAATTTTAAGAGGTGTACATACTGTTGCCATCAGAGACATCGTAGCGGCCAGGGTGCTCATAAACAAACCCCGGATGACGGGAGCAAAAATGAACTTTTCACTAGTGCTTAATAAAATATCGACTTCATATGAACATTTTTTTAATTTGAAATTTATAGATTATGCTTATTACGTTTCCCTAGCAGTTCCACTAACTTTCCCGATATCAAAAAATGTATAAGATTTTAAAAATTTATACACCAACTTTTTTAGTCAAAACATTCTGACATTTCTTGTGAATAATTTCGCCTTGAGGATGTAAAAATAATCGTAACAAGTGCACTTTGAAATTTTGAACGATATTCAAGCTACATTTTCGGTTTTGTAACTGTCCTATGGTACTAGGTATTATTGATTTATTATTGTTTATCAATTTTAGATCGCGATGCCTCTCATTACATACGGTTGCATAAACTACTATTGATCAATACATTTCTAATTCATAAAATGTTGGCATGGATGTCGATAGAATAGTCGATATTTAACTAAGCACTAGTGACAAGTGCATTTTTGCTCCCGTCATCCGGGGTTTGCTCATAAATATCTGAAGCTCCCCTCTATTGCCATGGCTTTAGAGTGCTTGTTCAGTATTTTTGACCACCGTTGCAGCTCCGATATATCTGATGGCGACAGTACCTAAGTTCAGTGCGGGTAAGTCAATCAGTTGGTAGACAGACTTTCCTGATAGGCGGTCTTACCCGTATTGGCCTTAATTAAATATTCGAATAATAAAATAGGGGAGTTCGAACTGTTCGAAGTGATAAGAGAACCCTACTGTAGCAACATGATAAAACCGAATTAATAAGTATTTCCGGAAAGAGAAAGAGTAAATTATAAGACTCAGAATTTCAGAGAATCCGTAGATATACCCTCTTTTTATATCTATCGCTTATACCTTTCGGTCTTATCAATATGTGTATAAGACTGAAAGGGACAACCAATACTTATCGGCTATCTAAGTTAGGAGATGTTTATGAATAAGGGGGATAATATTTTGAAAAGGATACAAAGAAGAACGCCCTTCTGAAATCATCACTGCTTATACTTCTCTCAATAGAAGTTATACTGCGCTTTACTCCGTCTTCTTCAATAGATGATTTATTAATGCAGTCGATTATCTGTAATCAAACATTTTAAAAATATAACAAAATTGTCAACAATCGAATCAGGGAGCAACATGTTGCGGCGACGAAATATAAGACTCGAAATATAAAATATTAAGTCAGACAAACATTTTGTCATTTTTTTTTTAAATACACGTAAAATTAAAATATTCTAGATACGGGCCAAACGCCCCTACATTTTTTTAATTTGTAGACATTTTCCCAACGCGGCTACATTTTTATTTGTCGTCTATTTCTACTTACAACGTGTTTGACAAATATAACCGCTGATAAATGTAGGTACTAGTTAGTAGGTGCAACCGGCCCTAAGAATACTTAGGGCCGGTTGCACCTACCACACATGGCAGACCTATGAACATTTAATCAGCTGATTTATACGAACTTTTCATGTTAAAAAGTCGACTTAACAGTGACCAGTAGTGGTTTGGTGCTAAATTAAATTTAAAGTTTATTGTGGGTATTGTACTTATGGGAAGTTTTATAGTAATCTGCTGGGTAATGTTATCGTTAACCTGTTACTTGTGCTTGGTGCAACGTGCCTTTTATAAATAAAAAATCTTACCCTTACTCGCCCCCGGTGAAGAATTCTGAATTCCATCAAAACCCAACACATGGCATTAAAATATAGCGTGACTAAAAACAGTCCTTCATGTGCCACAGAAAGTAGGAGATAGAATGTCAGTATTGAGGTCTTTATGGTCATTAATCGACAAATCAACCTCTTGGAACTGGCCATCGGTAGAACAAGCGTAACAACTGCAAAAAAATACATAATAATGCACATAACAACTTACAATTATTTATAACTCGCATATCGTCGGGGATAGTACAATACTGCGTAACTAACAAATTCAATTAGGATTAATTTGAATGTAAATTGTTTGATATTTGAAGTCTATAGCTTTGGTAGTTACACGGTATTGCACTATCCCCGACGATATTATAGTATCAGAAATACAAATATATCATAAACATTTACGAAGTAGATTTAAAACGTTTTCTGAGCTTTTTAGCCAACGGTCTCACTTTGTTGCTTAGATACCATAAGGATGGAGTTACAGGGGTTATTCCCACCTGTTACCACCAACTTGACACCAGTGGTAACAACTGGGAATTTTTTTTCCACCTGTTACCACCAGAGTACTTGGTGGTAACTACTGCGATTTTTTTCCCACTAGTTACCACTTAGTCACTAAAATATTTGGTTACTTACTAAAATAATTAGTTTGGTGGTAACAGTTGGGAATTTTAATTCCCAGTTGTTCCCAGTGGTAACAGGTGGGGAAAAAAAATCCCAGTTAATACCACTGGTGTCAAGTTGGTGGTAACGGGTGGGAATAACCCAGTTACAGCGGCCCTACCGCGAACTACAAAATCCGCAAATGGGGATTTTTTATGTCACTAATGGTCCTTCGCTGGAATGACAGAAACAAATCCTCGAAATTTACGAATTTCGAAGCTCGCGGTAGCAGGCCAGGCCAGGCCACCGTACCTAAGCGACAAAATGGGACCTTTACTATACTTCGTTTTATTTAAGATTAGAATTATCTGTCAAACGGGTGAACAAAGAAGCAGTGGTCGTAAACCTTCCTTCTTCGATTTAGGCCGATACCACTGAATTTCTCGGAACTTATGTACATACATATCATTTGATATTTACCGATAGCTGAACGCATAGTTTTCACATTTATTATTAATTTGTTGCCAAAACTGTATTTAAAAAAGTTTTAAGTGTTTTATAAGCATACCTGGGATAACTCGGGGCATTTATACGAAAGTGATGTAGCAAAATATTTTATCGACTAAAAATATATCGATGTTACTGTGAATGACAACATCAAAATGTTATTCGGCATAAATAAATATTAGGTACTTACTCTTCAATTAAAATAAAAAATAAATTTGAACGGGTAGTTACGCTTGTATTTTAAAATAGTTTTCAAAATGTACAATTAATATTAAAATATCAATATTTATATTGTCATTTTGATTAAAATGACATCTGGATACAAGAGGCCCGATATCAGATATGACATCGAACCTCTGTACTGTAATCGAGAATGTTGAATAGGCACACCTTTTATTATAATTATATCGACATCTTTTTAATCGATACCAAATCCCTATAACTTGCCCCCAGTTATCCCAGGTATGTTTATAAGCAAGATGGCGGCAATTTAGAAAAAAGTTAAATATTGAAAGTTTTTTTTTTTAATTTGTAACTCATATCGTACCTATTTTACATTTACTGAATTTAATGAAGTTTACAGTCTAAAATTTAACAATATTTGCATATTTAATCTAGTTTACATTATGCACTCCCAATACTTTTAAAAGTCGTGCATTTAAGGATTAAAACTATCGGTATAAAAGCGGACACGGTGTCATAAAGACTGAGCAGATAACAATACTAAGACAACCCTACCCATCGGCAACGTCGTTTAGTATTTGTCGCCATTAGGTATAGGCGGCTTTAATCTGGGACGCTCTAATGTAGTTTGAATTTGGTAACAAATTAGAAAATAAAACTCAGATGACATACATAGTTTTATTCACTGTCAGTGGAAGAGTCTGAGGACTCGGAACCACCAACGTTTATAATAAAATTTTCCACTGTGTTATCTATTAGATTATCTAATTTCATTTAAAAATGTATTTTCTTTTAAAATGTTGTATACCGTAGCCAACGATATGCCAGCAGTCTCAGCAGTATTTTTCACACGGTCCGATTTAGTGGGATATTCCTTTCTATGGCACATTTCTTAATTTGTAAATATTCACCACCATCCGCTTTTCAATGGCCGTCACAGGATTTTGCTTTTGCCGCTTCTTCTTTAGAGATGAAAAAACGTTAGCCGGAACCGGCTACGACATCATCCATTTTAAATGTGCACCAACAAACAAAATATCTAAATAGATCAACAATTAATAACGAAATTGAACAAAAACGATAACAACAATCTTTAAGTAAGCTAACAGCAATATAAAACACAACTGACTCAACCGACAACAATATGAAATCGAATGATAGATAGTGACAGTGACATTTTAAAATTGTGTGAGAACTCTGCCTCGTTTTTTAATGTACAACCATTCCATGAAAATTTACATACGCAATTTATTCAAATTCTTATCTTTTCATCTTAGAATATAAATTAACTAACATTATGTTTCTTATCTGTTCACAACACTGAGTAATTTAAGTATTAATATAGCATGATAATAAATTCGTGATATTTAATAACTCGTATTCACTGTTCGATCCGCAGAATTTGCCTGTAAAAAAAACCTTTTATCTCGTTCTGCAAAGGTCTTTCTAATGCTAAAAAAACGAAGTATAAATATGGTCATATTAATTAGATACCTCGTCATTGGGATCCGGAAGGCTATCTATAAGAATTAAGAATATCGTTTGAAAGAGGCTACCTACTCGAACCTTCGATTTAGGCGGTATTTTTTATTTGTTTATACTTTTTTCCAATAAGTTTCACAGAATAACAGTAAAAACCCAGCCACTCCAAAATAAAAATTGACATATCAAGGAATACTTAAAAAGTACATAAAGGGTGACGACGCAGCGACGTGGCTCCGTTGCGCAGGCGCGGATCCAGGATTTCGTTGAGGGGGGGCATTGACTTACGATATGAGGGTAGTTATATGCGATTATTCCGTCGCACAAATTAAGTCATTACCATTCCCAAATTATTAACGAAATGCGTATAAATAGTGGAATCATTTTCGGTTATCTTGTAGCAGACGCATTCTGGCATAATAGTCTCGTTTGCTTTTATAAAACGGAAAATAAAATGGTAATGGTAATGAACAATAAAAACGCGTAAAAAAATCGCATAGAAACACCGATGATAGTATTTTATACTTTTAACAGCACCTAGGCATACCTAAGTCCAGTGTCAAGGGGGGGGGGCAAGTGCCCCCATTGCCCCCCTCTTTGGATCCGCGCCTACCGTTGCATCGTTTGATCTTGCGTAGGATTCGGTAGATTGCCTTACAGCCAGAAGTATAAACGCCAGGCGATAACGATAAGCCTCCCTGCCAATGTGTAGTATTAGTAAAACCAATTTACCTGCGGTTAACCACGACATTAATTGATAAAACCGTGACACTGGTGTGCCCTGTTCAAATCTCCTTGATTGTACATAAATATTATGTAGTGAAAAAAATAATAAAGCTATTTGTATCACAGTCAATATGACTTCGGTCTTCGTTTCTTCGCGGCTGTTGTATAGCGGTAGTAAGATTTTCCAAGTGTAAATGGTTACTACAAGAAGCCATAGTAATCCAGCAACAATACTGAAAACAATAATTAACACATTAAATATTAATCTAATATTCAACTAATGTGTTATGGTGATGAAGGTTGGATGGATAAGAGATAGAGAGAGATGGACAACAATGAAAAGCGAAACACATTCAATTGAACATTAACTGAAAATTGTACAGAATACAGTGTCTGTTTTTCGTAAGTTAATGTAAAACAGACACTGAAATCTGTCAATGTTAGTTACATAATCAGGGTTCGGATATCTCGTAGCGCGGTAAGACGTTAGAGAACCACGGAGTCGATTTTAACATAAAAGTCAACTCATAGGTACTCATACTCACAAAAAGTTATACAAAAGTTGATTATAAACGAAATAAATCTAATTTGGAATTGAATTCAACTATATTTTAAATGAAAAAAAGACTGCCACACTACGTTGTATGTATATTACGTAAAAAAACACGCAAACATAAAATATTATTAACTAAGCTTCTAGTTTGTAATATCCATAGAACACGTAGATAAAATGAAATTAAAAGCATTTTTTGACTAATTTGTATACCGACATGAGTATGAGTATAAGTTGACTTTTATGTTAAAATCGACTCCGTGGTTCTCTAACGTCTTACCGTGCTACGAGATATCCGAACCCTGCTGGTAACACTAAAATACCTCCCATTGATTAAGGCAATCAGTCTAGCTTTCAAATAATGCCAACGCTTTCTTCTGTACCTAGTAAATATTACATCTTACCTAAACAGAAGAAGCTCAGCTACCCATAGTAGGTATAATATTAACGCAATAATTGCTTATTGTATATTCGTAACGCCATTCGTAGGGAAATTATGAAAAAGATGAATGAATTACCTAAGCTTGTACCTCTTTTACGTATTTCTTAAACGAATTAAAACTTAGCATGGTTGAATATCAAAAGACAATAAAAATCAAATATCAATAGACTATTATAATATAATTATCCTGCTAACTTTGGTATTGTAAAAAAAGCAAATTAAAAGCGTGATTTATTTATCATATTAAACTTAGTGCAATAGATGAGAATCATTTAAAACGGTAGCTCTCTGCGATGTCGATACGAATAACAAGTTGAGAGCGGGTCCAATAAATCATTCGGGTCATCTGTGTGCAGCTGTGCGAATGAGCGAATGATCTTCATGTTAGTAGTATTCTATAAATCTGCGCGTTTACGTACGTCAGATGTATGTGAACTCGTACAAGGCAGAGGTCTTCCGTTTGCCAGTTTATGATATTTATATATTTACTTACACTAACTCTATAACGACATCTTTCCCAACTACGGGCAGAAACGAAAAGAAACTAAGCATAGCACAGCTGGCTGGCCACACTATGAGGATAGGCGTAGTCAAAAACTTTCGTATTGAGGAGAAAAATGGCCACAGACACATGCCCATGAGTGGGATGCTCAACATCCATCGGTAGGTGAATGATAAACCCTAAAAACAAAACGTTGATATTACCTTATCTTTAATTTAAGAAATCAACGTAGGTATTCACAAAACTAGTGCAGTAACAATCTGCCAACATTTTAGTAAAAATATATTCCGACGAACTACATGGGGCAGTCAATTTGAAACGCCAGAACTTTAGAAATCAAAAAATAGTTAGCGAATGCATTTACGTTTTCAGTCGGCTTAAGTGCCACAGGATGCTTAGCTAAGTTGCTAATCGCTAGCGCTTAGCGTATCGTAGTTTTCCCTCTCTGTCACTCTTTCATATTAGTGCGACAAAGACGGTTAGCTGCTTTTCGCTTACGATTGACGATTAAGCGTTAGCGATTGGCAACTTGGCTAAGCATGCAGGTGCCACAAGACCTTGCCTTGTCTGAGATAAAATAAATAGATACCATTCACAAATACCCTGAACAGTCAGTAAAATTGCATTATACTAACCACTTGATGAGCAATTCTCAAAAAAGTTTGTACATTTGGATAACGTCTTCGATATTGATAAAAACTGGTAGGCTGGTAGAGTCAATGATGTTGAGCAATATCCACTACATTTTCCAAAATGTCCTAGAAAGTTTATATGGAAGTTTTCTCTTTTGTTACCTGATTCCTAAACATTTTTGATAACAAAGAAGGAATGTTTCATACAAACATGTTGGGAAATATGGCGAATATTGCTCAGCATCATAGACTCTACCAGTCTACCAATTGTAGACTGGTATGTTAATAGTGATATGTTATTAGTGTCGAAAAGGTATGTTCAGTGAAATATTATTTCCTTACCATAGCCATTGAGCCTAACCCATAGCATAACACTTCGGTCCATACAGCATTTATTTTATGACTTCTTCCAAAAAGTCTATATGCTTTTGACCATACCTCCAGAGACGGAATGGCGTTCCACCATAAGAAAATAGGCATTAAGAAATGAATGTAATACTGAAGTGGTAATTTTTGTGCTGAAAATATAAAATACTTATTTTAGTTATGTGTCGGAAATGTTTGCCATGTGGTTTCAATTGACTTGTTAAATATATACAGATCTATAAATATGTTCACATTTCAAAATATATGCCCAAAGCAGAAGAATATTTCTTTGAATTAATAAGGATTATAATTATACTCACCATAAACAATATAAAAAGATAAGAAACATAGCAGTAAAAATAACATGTTTGAAAATAAATGTGAGCCCAAAATACTGAATCTCTTCAAATTTACTGGCTCCACTTGAGTATTAACTTTTTGCTCTAATAAAACTTTCAGTAAATACAAAATCCAGCCCATAAAAGACAAGGTGACTAGTACTAACAACGGGCGTTGATAATAATTCTGATAATAATTTAATCCTGCAAGACTTAATTGTGAAATTTCTTCACTAAAACGTATTAGTTTCTCATATTCTTCACTTGATAATAGTTTCTCTGTAAATTGTATAATTTCTTCATACTTCTCTGTGCTAAATGGCTCAAAAGGTTTATAAAGCACTGATATAGCATTTTCTTCCACTTCCAGTTTTTTCTTATTATACTGGGAAGCTAATTGTCTGCTGTGACTGTAGACGGCTTTGGCTCTGTTTGGTAATGTCATGTTTAACAAATCCACTGGCAAATTGCCCTGAAACCATAAACAACGTGAACATTTGAACCGGTCCGGCAAATCCATCCCTCATTATATACAGAAAGAAATTATTTTTAGAGTTACGTCGTAATTCATGTCCGTCTGTTCGCCTGTCAAAGTCGATTTAATCGGAAACTTTAGTACCTTACTATACTCGTAGTAATGAACTTTGGTAAGAATACAGGGTGTTACACCAACACCATCAACTGAAAATAGTCTAGGTATACTAGTAGGTACCTAGGCCATACTGAATAACTTTTACTATGATGCCAATCCCGAGATGTAAAGAAAATGTCTTTTTCATACAATCTGACCGATCGATAACGACATTTTGTATGAAAGAGTCAAATTTTTTTTGGAGATTTCTGGGTTAGCTCCAAAGAAAATGTTGTTCAGTATAACCTACCATTAACCCCCTTCAAGGTTTTCACTGGATGTTGTAACACCCTGTATGTATGTTGTAAGGATGTTGTACGACTTGCTACAAAATTACGATACTAAATAGTAAAAATGGGCTTTTTGGGGGGATTTTTTTTTTCGATTGTTAATTGTACAGTCAAAGTGAAAAACATATACAATTTTATACCTTATACTCAAGACAAAAGTACGAAAAGTGTACCTATACATATTTATGCCCTTGATATACAGTCAATTATCAATTTATCACTTTTTAAAGGTTCTAAAGATTTTTTCTTTAAGAGATCTCAAGCTCTCAAAACAACCAGTTTAAAGGGATGGGTTTTGTAGGTACTCACTATAGAATTCACTGGCACAGGTATTGACAGTATAGTAGACATGAGAGGTGTTAAATCTGCCTGTCTTATGTCAAATCTATGGCTAATTGACATGTCTTTGGTATATGGATCTACAGGCCCCCGTTTAGCTTGTTGCACTCCAGCCCCCCACAGCACAAATGGAGTTTCAGTTTCATGATCATCACCCGAACCATGGGAACCTGTTATAAATAAAATATATCTTACTTAAATAAGAAATAATGTTATGTAACTTGAAAGAATTACTTTTAGACACATTGACTGACATAAAATGGCTAGATGAGTTCCATATTTTGTAGTTGTTTTCACTTCCATCTACTACTTAGAAATATAGTTATTGCAAATAACTGTTAACGTATGCGGAATGAAATCTGCACAAAGTTTAATATTATATTAAATAAATGATATCATTATTATTTTCTTGAACATGTACGTTTTTTAATATCGATTTTAACAAGTATTCATGCAAGATAAAAACTACTTGAATCCAAAGTGTATAACTTTAGTTTTATGATACTTTATCCATTGATGTCGAAAAAACAAATGTTAGCATTTTTCTTGCCTCTAATTTTATCTTCTGTAGGAAAACTTTTTAAATAAAAATCCTTTGCTCATTATATTTCATATTCTTGTTAATTGGTCTATTGATACTTACTTATTATGCTAAAAATATTTAATTGAAATTAGCTATAAGTCGTTCACCGTGACATCCGTTACTGAAAAAGCAGTGTTTTTTACACTTTTTGATCAAATGGCGAAGTCATATTTTCAAAGTTGTTTATTTTTATTTTCCGTGTTGATAGGCTTGCTCTTTGTTTATGTTTCGTAATGCCCATGGTTTGAGGATGTTTTTCATCAATTTTGTTGTCATATTTAGAAGTATTTCTGAGCTCCCTGTTCGATTTTGTGATTCGGGTAAACGTAATTTCCTTTATTCGAGCTCTTTCTGAAAAGTGGCTGTAGCCAAATTGTTACATTACACTAGGGTTTCTAATATCATTTATTGGAAACGAAAAGAATGCGAGATTTTTATAAAACAGTGTTTCAAATCTTGCCTTCTTCTAAAAAATCAGAATCATCGTCGATTTTGGCCTTAGCTAATGTGTCTTGTGGAAAATACATGCAGGGTCGCGTTTTATAAAGTTACAATTTACAGTTTCGCTGTTTGCCTCTCTAACGCACGCACATATTGGCTAGAAAGAGAGGCAAACAGCGAAATTGTAAATTGTAACTTTATAAAACGCGACCCAGTTGTGCGACATTGTTCTACTCAATTGGCCATAATTTCTAAAGAAAGATGCCAAACCCGACAAAACTATCCAATTTAATTAACAATTGTATACAAATTAATTTAGCATTGAGACACAAGTTAAATTTAATTTTTTTATTTTGTTTTTACTTGTTCAAAATTTGTGCAAATTTCACTCCGCATACGTTAGCATTCGCTACGCCCATCAGGGTCCATTTTTCACGTGTATTATGTTATGTATACTGTTAATCATGAGTGTAATTTAATAAATATTTTTTTATTAATAAACATTGCAACACATTTAAGTGACCATTCATGTACAGCTTGGCAAAAAATGAGTAGAATTTTAAAAGTAGCAACATCGTAGTGTCGTCCCTTTCAAATCAATATGCGTGAGAAAACGGTACGACACTAGGTACAATGTTGCCACTTTTTAATTTCTACTCTTTTTTGCCAGGCTATACTTACGGCTTTATAGTAAAGGCTGACCCAGATGCGTGTGCAACACGTGCACGTTAGCGTGTGCATGGCGTGCGCGTTTTAGCGGTAGTCACACCTCTTGCACGTCAACGCACATGCACGCAAGCAGTGTGCCATCTAATATGACATTTACATACAATACAACACGATACAACTGGCTGTGTGGTGACGGCAGTAAGAATACATTTGTCACCACCCCAACTACTGCGGGTCTCGTAAGAGTTGACTATAAAGGGATTGAAGTGTCACTGACCATTATTTTGTCGGCTGACAAACAAAACTCACTATAAAAACTGTCACTATACTCTTAGGAACCTCTTTTGTCAATATTGAATCAGAGCTCTATATCAAGTACCTAGGCATTTGTTGCGTAGTGAGTTTTGTTTGTCAACCAATGATTTGATAAAAGATTGATGATGGTCCATCCACTTGCCCAGCATGGCGATTATAGCCATTTACCTCCTAGTGCGTCTATGCGCATAGTTAATAGGAGACGCCTACGTCCAGCAGTGGACTATCATAGGCTGATGATGATGATGATATGATGCAACACACACGCATCCGGTGCAGATTGGCCTTTAGCCCGTTACCAGATATGGGCAATTGGCTGTCTTGGTATTTACATGTTAATTTGTTGAATTTATTAAAACTACACCATATTAACCAGTGTCTAAACTGTCTAATAAATCTTGAAATTAGTCATACCCCAATCTGTCATGCCATGATCAGATGTCATAAGGAACATGGTTTTGCCATCATCATTGTAAAACTCTCTAATGATTTGCTCCATTTCTTCAATGCCTTGATCCACATTTCTCACAGTTGTCAAAAAGTTCCTGAAAAGATAAAAGTGAGAAATTGAACAGTATGAGATTTATTAAAGAAATAAATATCTTGGAACAAATCTACCTAGTCCCACCAAACCATAAAAAATATATTTATATTTATTTATTTGTTAATATAGTTCCATCTTGGCCTTGAAATGAAATGAAATGAAATCTTAAGGTGGGCTCCATCTCTATGCACCAGCCGCCAAACAAAATAACATGATTTAAAAAATAAACATCTCTCAACACAAACTGCATTATATCAGATACTAATGAAATGAACAGTTATGAGAGAGAAAATGAAACCATTTTTTTATACCACGTCGGTGGCAAACAAGCATACGGCCCGCCTGATGGAAAGCAGTCACCGTAGCCTATGGGCGCCTGCAACCCCAGGGGTGTCACATGCGCGTTGCCGACCCAATAAAAACTTGTACACTCCTCTTTTGAAGAACCCCATACTGTAGTCCAACGGGAAAACCTCAGCAGGGAGCTCATTCCACAGACGGACCTATTATGTACACCTACAATATTTTTATGGTGTGATATTTAAAGAAAGAAAATAATTTTAGTGTATACTAAACTAAAAGTGAGTTAGGACCCTTTTTTTCAAGTTTTTGTCTGCCCAATTTTGAATATAAGTAATACTTATTTTTGTTAAGTTTTTAAAGAAAATTGGCAAATATTATACAACTAAACTTACTGTGTTTTTGGTTTGTGTGTGTGTCCTGAAGTATCTGTCCCAAGTAAATGCAAAAAATAAACAATTTTATTACTTCTCATCTTTTCTTGCATTGCATTGTCACTCTTGGCATTGTAAAAAAAATTTTTAACATTTTCAAATACCCATGAGTCCAGAAGAGTTGTATTTTTATCAGTACCAAATGTATTATCATAAGGATAAGGATCAAATTTATGGACAAATATGTGATTGTCTACTGTTCCCTTCGTAAAGATGTCTACAATGTCATAAGTGCCCCAGCACCAGGTGTATGCAGTTTGGTTAAATACTGAATCAAAATCAACCGGATTTTCCTTCCATCCTTTCATAATGGCGGATGGGTCTTCATAGAAGCCAGCAATTACTGCAACATGTCCAGGCGAGACTCAGTGGGGACTTGAGTGCTGGATATACCCCATCTGCCATGGTTATTGGCAATTGACCTGGAAAAAATATTTTTCAATAGTACAATGTTATAGGCATTTGGGCAGCATGAGAATTAAAAATTCCCAATAAGAATCTGTAGTCCCTTCGCTGATCATTTTTAAATCCAGATAGTTGTAGGAATATAGGTATTACCTTAAATATGGCATAGTTGTGTAGTTAACAAATGATTCGGCCCTCAAGCCGTCAACTACGAAGAGCACAAGGCGGTCTGCCACTGAGTCATGATGTGGCTGATAAGGAGCCACATTTTTTACAATCGGGGATTTAAAATATATATCAAATATTGAAAACAGAAATACTATGTGTATGAAAAAACCAACTAGGAACATATTTATTTGGGTAAACTAGATATCATCCCAATAATATAGCGATTTAAATTATCTTGATTTTAAATACGCATTACGTTTACTAAATCAGATTAATTATAATTAAGTCTCGCGAATAAACTATTAGTTATAATTACTGTTTTATTAACAATGAATCTGTCCAATAAATAAAACTATCAAATCAACTGAATCAAATCAAGATCAAGTACCGGACGGACTGCGGACAAGCCGGACAAATGTCATGTTGACTTGACGTTGACATAACGATTTTTTTTTCTTGTTTGATTTTGTGACGAAGGAAAGCACTAGGCCATACTGCTTTTGCCATTCGATAGTTCGTTCGCGCCTAGTTCGCATTCCACCTCGCACTACGGGCTCAAATTCTCACTAAA
>JALPQI010021625.1:0-23717 GCA_025490895.1 Thaumatotibia leucotreta
CTGTTGCGGATCACATTATTATTTTGTAGCAAATGACGATGCCTGTTGCTGATCATGTCTGTACCTATCTGACGAATAATAATAATAATATATTCTTTATTGTGCACCAGATTATAAAGAACACACTAAAATAAACACATGCAGCAAAACCTAGGTCCTACAACAGGCGGTCTTATCGCTAAAAAGCGATCTCTACCAGACAACCTTAGGGTAGTAGGAAACACAGATGAAAACAATGAACGGGTAGTGCAGATAAAATCAAAGTTGAACAGCAGAACACATACATCGAAACCTATTCTAAAAATAAACCTACACAAAGTACATATATAATTAAAATACACATACATACATACATACAACATACATACATACATACATAACAAGGCAAGTTAAGGCAGCGATAGATAAAACGATTTTATCTATCGCTGCCTTAACTGCGACGAAGGCTGATTTATTCTGATGTATAAATAACTTACCGTCGGTTGACAACCAAAATTCAGTAAGTAACAAATACCTACTTGAAATAGAGATCGTATCTAAGTTCTGATTCAATACTGACATAAGAGGCTGCTAAGAGTAGTGACAGTTTTTATAGTGAGTTTTGGTTGTCAACCGACGTTATGTCTTCTATTTCTTGAATATACAGGGTGTTTGGGATAACGATGTAGGAATTTCTGGAGGTGGTAAAGGAGACTAATTGGAAGAGTTTGAACCCTATTTACCTTAGTCCAAAATGTGACAGTTTTTTTTTATTAAAAAAAAATTAACTCACACTTGCCTACTAACTACAAGAAACTCATTTTGTTTGGTGACGGCGTTCAACAATTGATCGACGATAACTTTTAAACTAATTGCTATTTTGTTGTACTTTTTTTTTGTAATCAAAACCTAGAAAATCAAGCATGTTTTTTTTACACGAATAGGAAGACTCATATCCCGACTACTTTTTTCTTCACAGGCCGATAAAGTTTAATTTACTGTTAGAAATCAGTAAAGATGAACTAGAAAAATAATAAAAAAAAATGTTGTGTGTGGGAGTTCAATTTTTTTTTATTTATTAATTAACTAATTGTTATGTTAATTATAAAAAAAATTGACATCTAGTATCCTATTTTGTTGTCTACAGGCACAAGCGCCCGTATCGCTGTCGCTGTCCGACCTGCCGCGGTGGCGCCGCGGCCGCCCGCGCGCCGCAGAACGACGCGTCGTCGTGCAACGGTTACTGCCCTTACTGCCCAAGCTGCCTCCCCCTAGCAGTGAGTACACATCCTATTTCATTGTATACAGGCACAAGCG
Organism: Thaumatotibia leucotreta; assembly: GCA_025490895.1. Classification (NCBI taxonomy): domain Eukaryota; kingdom Metazoa; phylum Arthropoda; class Insecta; order Lepidoptera; family Tortricidae; genus Thaumatotibia; species Thaumatotibia leucotreta. Next base: position 1,297 of record JALPQI010021625.1, read on the forward strand.
CCCGTATCGCTGTCGCTGTCCGACCTGCCGCGGTGGCGCCGCAGAACGACGCGTCGTCGTGCAACGGTTACTGCCCTTACTGCCCAAACTGCCTCCACCAAGCAGTGAGTACACCTATATCATTGTCTACAGGCACAAGCGCCCGTATCGCTGTCGCTGTCCGACCTGCCGCGGTGGCGCCGCAGAACGACGCGTCGTCGTGCAACGGTTACTGCCCTTACTGCCCAAACTGCCTCCACCAAGCAGTGAGTACACCTATATCATTGTCTACAGGCACAAGCGCCCGTATCGCTGTCGCTGTCCGACCTGCCGCGGTGGCGCCGCAGAACGACGCGTCGTCGTGCAACGGTTACTGCCCTTACTGCCCAAACTGCTTCCACCAAGCAGTGAGTACACAGACGACAGCCACAAACGCTGCCCAAACTGCCATCCCAAATTCATCAATAGTGATCGTTATCATTTATCAACGTGCGGTATTGGTGGCAAAGTATGATCGACAAAACAATCAAATACATGGGTATTTTATCAATTACTAAAATTTCAGAAATTATTGTCATTTTAATTATAATAATTAATTATCTCCACATATTTTAATCTTTTATTCAAATTACACTGAATAAACGAGTAAACTGCTAAAATGTATTATTAAACAGATTCGGCTGTCAAACGTTCACGTCAAAATGACAAATCCATTATATAACACTGATCTTACTCTACTTGAAATAGTTACTTGAATATTCATTTTGATTAAAGTATAAACTTCGCAAAATGTCATTTAAAGTACTATGATGTGTCAAAAATTAATGACATCAGATTTTATATTTTTTAAAGCAGGATAAAGTTTGTATGTATCCTAAGCAGAGTACAATTTTTTTCTAGAATACGAGTAATAGAACAAAATAGCATTTTCACATTTGTTACTTTTTCTGTCAACCATAGCCATTGTCACGAAAAGTGCACGTAGATAACGATCGCTATTCATCAATATGACTTCAGAATTAATCCTATAAAATGTAAGAACATGGTCGTTTCGGCCCGCCACCCGCGACGCGCGGCGGTAGGGCAAAAACGACCGCTCGAGCATTCTCGAACCGACCATTCGGACGCCGCGGGCGACGGGCCGCTGTGAACGTGTCAACGAGTTTATTAGTAACTCAAGGAACACATTACAAATATAAGAGAAATAAACTTTTGACCAACAAGTATTGTAGGGTGTCCCAAAAATAACGCAAGATTTGAAATCGATGAAAAATACTTATTTCTTGTTTGACTTTCTTATTTCTTAATTTAATTATAAAGTACAAATAATAAGGTTTAGTATGGTAAAGCATGCTGAGAAATTACTTCGAAGGTTTTGCTGTAACATATCACTCCTCAGTTAAAATTTTCTATGAAATTTGCATAAATATGAGTGAATTTCGTTGCTGCAGTGTGAAACCCCTCCTTCAAATCATGGACGGTCGAGAGCTTGCTGATATAGATCTGTGACTATAAATAAGCCCATAAAATAGAAACAATTATGATAAATCGCAATATTTGGGATTCACTGAAATGAACGAAAAACGGTCAGAAAATGGGGTCAAAGCCATTTTTCGTCAAGGATACCAGGGCTGCTAGGCGATTTGCAGTTATAATACTTAATCCTATTCTCTTTACTTTGTGTGTCAGGAAAAAAAATTGGAATTGATCAAAAAAAAATGCTTTTTCATTACATTTAAATCTTGCGTTATTTTTGGGTACCCTATATTTTCGTGTTCGTGCCTATAAATGAATTTTAAATGTACTAATTGTCTTTCAGATTTGATCCCCGTAAAGATAGTCCCGAATCCGCCACCCGTGCCGCCGCGTCTGTTGCCGAAACCTCCACCCACCAGCACCAACGAGTAAGTGTTAACATTACATATCGTCGGCTGACAAGCAAAACTCACTAGGTAACAAATACCTACTTGAAATAAAGCTGCTACCTCAGTTCTGTCATTAGTAAAATAAGATTATGGTACTTAATATACCACATAAAGTAATAAAAAACGATGCAGGCAAAATATTCACATGCAAATTGCATAGAAAAAAAATACATGGGAGAAAGTTACCGTAATTCTCGGTAATTTACGGTAACACTCTCCAATGAGAATTACGGAAAGTGTGAAATTTCCTGACGGCACATCACTAGCTCTTGACATTAGCGTGTTTGACAAGCTAAACGTCAAAGTATGAAAGTGTCACTTCTGTACTTTAGTACTATTACTTATTCTGTGATAAATGTGATAATACATAGTTATTTATTATACATACAAGGGGGTGAAGTTGTTGTTTAACTCTCGGGCTTATACATATTATTATTGAGAAACAAAAAAAAATTGTTTGCATTCTTTTTTTGATGCTAATCGATCCCATTCCTGATCAGGATCATTAGTTTCTTAGGAGTCAACTTGCGGAAACGCACAGGAGCACCGTAAAATGCGAAAGTGACGTTCTCCGAATGCGACAAACTCAGAAAGCAACGAACTCATAAAGTGGCGATATGAGAATGTGACGTAATTAGAACGTGTCGCTCTCCGAAAGCGGCCTTCTCAGAACACGACATCCTCAAAAAGTGGCATCTACCGAACAAGACCTATCTCGAAAGGGACTTACTAAGAATATGACGACCTCCGCCTAAACGGACATAAGAGGTTGCTAAGCGTAGTGACAGATTTTATAGTGAGTTTTGCTTGTCAGCCGACGATATAGCCATTGGAAAAAGCCGAAATGTACATATGTACATTACCTCCTAATACGTCCATGTACATAAGTAATAGGAGAGGCCTACGTCCATCAGTGGACTGGGATAAGCTGATGAATGATGATGTGTTGAGAATGCCAGCAGTGTTATTCTCTAAGGAAACCGCCTTGCTATCAGCGCTGTGTCAGCGCTGCGGCAGCGTCGAGCCTAAAAATGGTATTCACTAATGCACTTTAAACGACACTAGCGCTCGGCGACGAATGCGGCGTGAGCTGGAACTACACTGCGTCGAGAGTTACCGCCTACAGTTCGACGACGAGCTGTTCTACGTTAGTGAATACATGAATTGTACGTTGTGAATACGTGTTTTTCGCAGCGCTGCGCTCGACGTCGAAGTGAAGGCTGTCTCGTTGTCAAGCTCGTTGATGAAAGCAGCGACGAATGTGTGAATAAGAGAATAGCATAGCATAAGATTACAATTATAACATTAATCCCTAGTGAGAACATAAAGACCTTTTCTTAAACATGCAATGAAATATTACTGTTATGTTCCTTATAATAGGCTGCGAATTATGACGTTTCAGGTGCAACTAGAACAAGAGGTCGTTAATGGAATTTAATATAAGTCTTGAAGGCCTAGACCGGCAAAGTGCTATTTTTAATCCCATTCCACATAAATTTGTGGCACATGCATCATGACATTCTGCCACTCTGCATATAAAAAAATAAGTCTTTGATGTTATTGTTGTTCTTTTAATTGCATGTTTGAGAAAAGCACTATACATATATCGGCCGGAAATATGGGGTTGCCTGCCTCAGACCGCCTTTCGTCCCGGCCTCTATAGTAATATACTATTGATATGAAAAGTTTTTTTATATATCAAAATATGTCAGGGAGAAGTATATTCCTGCTAAGGGCATATTAGTTGACAAGTTACGCAACCTTTTTGTCAGCCTCCGTAGCCTAGTCGGTAGTGAGCCTGTTTATGAAGCTGGAGGTTCCGGGTTCAAATCCCAGCAAGGGCATTATTTGTGTATTTATTTATTACAAATATTTGTTTCTTGGTCGTGGCTGTATATATTTTTAAGTATCTATATGTATCTAATAATCTAGTAATTGGAGTTCGAGGCCAACGAAACTACGACAGATGCGTTTTTGTCAAATCCGTCAAAGTCTCTTATGTCATTGTCAAATAAAGTTTTCAGGTTTCCACAACCTTTTTGTTATTTAATTTATTTATTTAAAATAATTCCTAATAAAAACATTATATACCTGTGTAATGTTTGTACGCCTTTTTGTTTAATATGGCTGTCACAACTAGGATTTTCTTAAAAACACGTAAATACCTAAAAACTATTATTTTCTCTTAACTAACATTGATATAACAAAATTGTCTTGTAAAGAACTTAAAATGATAAGACCCAACGTTTCAAAGCCTATTTTAAAAAGAAGTTGAATTACCAGTGAACACATACGACAGCGTGCCATATTTGTTAAGACAGTAGGTATGGTTAAATTAGTAAGCAGTATAAGTACTATACTATAATACTATTACTAAGCAGTTTTAATCCGTAATAAGGCAGGGGTGCCTTATTACGGGTTAAAATTATGGGAAAGAAATTTGGAAATGTAAAATGAAAGCATTTTTTGTGTTTTATTTTTTATGTGTCTTCTTCATCACTTATCCTCCTGAGTCTTGGGTAAAAATCGAGTACACTCCCATAATTTAACCATACCTACCTTTTAATTTATGTGTAGTTAAATTGCTGTACCAAATGTTATTAACACCTGAGGTGATACCAGCGCAATACCAACTGTTCCTTCGATTAAGGCTCAGTTTTGTATGTAGGAGCGCGGAAACAGAAAAACACATGCTTACTCGATGCAGCTTTAATTGCAACTGATTTTAAATCTACTATGGCTACATATAGATAGGTATCAACACCTTAAACATACCGGCCACCAAAACTAACAGTTTTCAACAAAAATAACAAGAATTAAAACAGAGCATGCGTATCCGTTTACAAGCGAGTGATAAATATTTACCTAAATAATCAATCGACTTATTTCGAAAATGAAGTATACAAATTTAATATTTAATTATTTTCATTAAACTGTCACGTTTAAATACGAGAAATCACTGTAGACAAGGTGTTAACTTTTAAGTATTTAGTAAACACTTATTCTTCACTTACTTTAGGAAGTAAGATCAATTTAGACAAAGGTCTCTTAAGCTCATGGTGTCCTTTACATTGTACGGTTACTACCCTCACCAGATTGTCCGCTCCAGGGTGAAGGTACTTGATTCTCCCTAGTAACCATTTTGTGGGTGGCGTAGTTTCGTCCTTAATAATTACCACATCTCCAATACAGGGTGCAGGTACGGCGACTTGCCACTTATATCGTTGCTGCAGTGTATTTAAATACTCCGTCTGCCATTGACGCCAGAAATTTTGTGTCATTTTCTGCACTAGCTGCCACCTGGTAAGTATGTTAATATTTTTATGTTCGTAATCCGATGGCCGTTGGGGCGGGAAGGTTCTTGAGTGGCGGCCACGTACCGGAAGGCGTAGCGTGGGTAGGCCCCCCACAAGGTGGACCGATGACCTGGTGAAGGTCGCAGGAGTCCGCTGGATGCGGGTGGCGCAGGACCGGTCATTGTGGCAATCTTTGGGGGAGGCCTATGTTCAGCAGTGGACGTCTTTCGGCTGATATGATGATGATGATGATGAATCCAAATCAGGAACGCTGACCAAAGGCTCGCCCACTAAGAAATGCCCAGGGGTTAGGGGGGCTCCTGTAGCACTGTCTATTTCACAAAGAGGGCGAGAATTTAGACAAGCTTCTACTTGAGTTAATAAAGTGGCCAGCTCTTCGTACGTTAGCTTGGTATCTTTATTTACTCTGGCTATATGTCGTTTTGCAGATTGCACCCCAGCCTCCCACAGGCCTCCATATGAAGGCATTCTTGGAGGTATAAAGTGCCACGTTGTTCCTTCGGTAGCCAGCAGTTCCGCCACCTCACTGGCCAAATTGTTTCTTCCAGGCTCAAACATGTGTCTTAACTCTTTGGCAGAGCCAGTAAAATTGGTACCATTGTCGCTCCAAATGTCCTTGCAATGGCCTCTGCGTGCAACAAATCTCCGGAATGCAGCTATAAACGCTTGAGAGGTTAGGTCCGAGACAGCCTCAAGATGGATAGCCTTCGTTGCCATACATATGAACAAACAAATGTACCCCTTCGTCGCATGGTGTCCCCGTCCTTTTGAGGTTCTTATCAAAACAGGTCCAGCAAAATCAACACCGCTATTTATAAACGGTCGATTTTTGTTAACCCTAACCGCCGGTAACTGGCCCATGAACTGGTTCTTGACTTTAGCTTTATCAATGATGCAAGTCTTGCAATTGTATATACATTTTCGAACTGATGACTTCAAGCCGATAACCCAATACTTGGTTTTCACATAAGCCAACATTAACTGATTCCAGCCATGAAGTGTTCTAGTATGAGCTTCATTAACAATCAATTTGGTTATATGTTGGTTTTTTGGAATAATAATTGGGTGCTTGGTCTCTTCCGATAATGAAGCATTTACAAGCCGTCCTCCCACTCTTAACAGGCCTTTCTCATCCAAGAATGGTGCAAGTGTGATAAGAGAACTTCTTTTCTTAACTCGTTTATCCCTTTTTAAATCTTCTATATCTTTCCCGTATACTAAATTTTGATAGAATCTTATACATTCCTCTTCCACTTTCCTCATTTCATTAGCCGTTATGTGTTTAACTTCTTTCTCTTCTCTTCTTACTTCGGTTAACATTCGTCTACAATAAGCTAGCACTCTCTTCATTCTCGACATAGTTGAAAATCTCTCCCATATTGGCGGTTCGTCCAATAGTACATGATGTGTGCTTTTTAATTCTAATTGTGTTTGTGTGATTACTGTTTTATGGCATTTCAATTCAACTTCTTTAAGCCATTCTGGTCCATTCCACCACATACGTTGAGTTTCAAGATCTTGTGCTTTAACCCCTCTTGTCGCGATATCAGCCGGGTTATCCGCAGAAAGTACATGTCTCCAACGGTCATTATCTATCAGACGTGTAATATCTGCTGTCCTATTTGCTACAAATGTTCGCCATCGGCTAGGTTGCGATTGCAGCCAAGCAAGTACCACCATTGAGTCTGTCCAGACAAATACCTTATTCTTCGGAATTTTCAGGAGTTCTGCGACATCGGTAATCAGCTCCGCCAATAAAGTTGCCCCACACAACTCCAATTTCGGAACAGAGAGTTGCTTCAAGGGTGCAACTTTAGTTCGTGATGCAATGAGCGACACATTTACTATGCCACATCTAACAACTCTCAGATACGCCACGGCTGCATAAGCTTGAGTAGATGCATCTGAAAAACCATGCAGCTCAATGTTGTCATCATTTCGCGTCGTGTGGAGCCAACGTGGTACTTTAATGTGTTGTAAATGTATTAATTCTTCTCTGTAACATGTCCATTCGTCTGTCAAATCTGATGGTAATTCATCATCCCATCCCAAATGACACAGCCATAACTTTTGAATTAGAACTTTAGCGGTTATAATTACAGGTGCTAGCCATCCAAACGGGTCGAACAAGCGAGCAACGTCAGAAAGTATAGACCTCTTGGTTATAGGGTTTCTCATCTCCGGTAAATTTACGGTAGTTTCAAATGTATCATCCAGTCTATTCCATGTTAATCCAAGGATCTTTATTATCTTGTCCATTTTTATTTCCATCATGTCTCTAATATTGTTTTCTTCTTTCAAAAAATCTAGCACCTCGTCTGAATTACTGGTCCATTTTTGCATTTGAAATCCTCCTCTTCTTAGTATTTCTTTAATCTGTTGACACGTTTTCTTGGTTTCTTCTATATTTTCATTTCCTATCATTAAATCGTCCATATAAAATGATGTCTTAATGACGTGCGCAGTTTCTGGAAAATCTTGTTTTTCATCATCAGCCAATTGGTGTAATGTACGAACTGCTAGAAACGGTGCTGCAGCAGTTCCAAATGTCACTGTTGTTAAATCATAACTCTCAAATCCATTTACAGGTTGATCTCTCCAAACTATGCGTTGCAACCTTGTGTGCTCTTTTGTCATATTTATCATCCTATACATCTTCACGATGTCCCCAACAACGCAAATCTTGTGTTGTCGCCAAGCTATTATGAGGCTACGAAGGTCAGGCTGCAAAACAGGTCCTACCAACATAGTGTCATTGAGAGATTGACCATGTGAACCTTTAGCGGACCCATCATAGACGACACGAACTTTACTGGTTTCCTTGTCTTCTCGAACTACTGCAAAATGAGCTAGGTATACAGCATTGTCATTGTCTTGATTATCTGATCTTTGCAAGTGACCCATGTCTTTATATTCATTTATAACCTTCGTGTATTCCATCTTCAACTTGTTGTCTTTTACAAATTTTCTTTCTAAACTTTCAAGCCGATGTATAGCTTGTTGTTTCGTATCTCCGCATAGGTTTAAAGTTTCTTCCACGTTCTGTTTTAATGGTAGGTGTACCGTATATCTTCCGTTTTCGTCTCTTGTAGTTGTTCGTTTGTATATCTCTTCACATTGTTCTTCTTCCTTTGTCAGTATTTTTTTCTTTGTATAAGCATCTGTCTCTATCTCCCAAAATCTTCGTAGTAAATCATTGTCTTCAGTCACCATCCTGGTTATATGCAGTGTGATTATATTGTGCTGATCATTTTGTTTTTCTGATTCTTTCTCTCCTGAGAGTATCCACCCGAAAGTAGTTTTCTGGGCGACTACTCCATCATCCATTGTTAATAACCCTTCTTGAATTATTTTTCCGTAGACGTCGGCACCGAGTAAGATATCCACCTTCCCGGGTACGCAATAGGTAGGATCGGCTAATTCTAATGATTCAACAGCATGAGAATCAGTCTTGATATATTTTGATGGTAAGGGTTTGGATATAGATTTTATAATATAAGCCGTAACTCGAATCGTCTTTTTATTTTCATATCTTGATGCGATGGTAAGGTCCACCAAGTGTTTGATATTAGTCTGCGCACTTTCTCCTATACCAGAGACAACACCATTGATGTCGGTCCTTGTTAAACCCAGCAGTTGTACGGCTCTTTCTGATATAAGTGACGCCTCTGAGCCTTGATCGATTAAAGCTCTAAGCACATGCGTACTACCATCGCGTGACTTGACTTCTACTTGAGCTGTGGCTAATAGCACTGCACGACCAGGCTGTTTTCTAAAAAGGTGCGCGGTTGTCAACTTCACTTCAGGCTCCGGTTGTGGTTCTGGTTTTTTAGCTTCTTCCTCACCGGATTCTCTAGTTCGATGCAGTAGAGAATGGTGTCTTCTTCCGCAGATACGGCAGGAAGTCTTTTGTTTACACCGGTAAACTATATGGTATGGGACAAGACAGTTGTAGCACAATCGGTTCGATCTTACAAAATCCTGTCTATCTTCTACAGATTGTTTAGTAAACTCTTTGCAGTTGTATATGTAGTGATCACCTTTACAATAGGTACAAGCAGGTTGTGAAGCTACGCTAGCATGTGCAGATTGAAATAAACTATCTTCGTTCTCATCTAGTTCGGTGACGTGGAATGTTTTGTGAGTTTGTGATTTATTTTGCGTAGGCGCTGAAACCACCGCCGCCGCCATTTCCAATGTTCGAAATTTGGCAACGAGAAACTTCTGTAAATCTTCCCATCTAGGCATGTCTTCTGAATTATCCTTATGTGCAGATTGTTCCCAGTCTTTCACTGACTCTGTGTCTAATTTCTGTCCGACGAGAAATATAATTACTGGATCCCAAGAGTCCGTCTTTACGTTTAAATTATTCAAACTGTTGATACATTCTACAGTGGTATCGAGTAAACATTTGATTTGATTTGCAGACTGGGTTTGTATCTTCTTTTGTCCAAATAATTTCTTTAATACAGAATTAACAATCATTTTCTTATTACCGAAACGGCTTTAAAGTAACTCCCACGCCTGTGTATAATTGGCCTCCGTGATTTGTATGTGTCGCAACAATGTTTCAGCTTCACCAGATACACTTGTTTTTAAATAGTGTAGCTTCTGCACACTTGTTAACTTTGTGTCGTGTACGAGGGCTGTGAATAAATCTTGGTAAGTAGGCCAATCTTCATATCTTCCTGTAAACGTGGGCAATTGTATTTTTGGCAGATTTACAAACGGTAATGACCCATAGTGTACCGACGTTGACATATTAGACAACTCTGACGACCTTTTATCGGACTCCCACTTAGTTAATAAATCGTTTAAGTCGGCTTGTAAGCAGAGATAAAGGTCCTCGACGGTATAGTAATCTTCATTAAGAAAATATTGAATATCCCCTCTTTGTTCACGCGGTGTGCAATGCATTAGGTTATTGTGTGCTTGCTTAAACATATTCCAATAATCTTCGAGCACTTTTATCCTTTGTTTAACGTAACCCTCTGTAATTCTTTGTTTCGGACACTTTTTTATATTTGTTTGTGTTTTTTGTATCATGCCGGCTACATCTTCTAATTTGGTGATTAATTGAGTTTGCTCGGAAGTTAGGGGAGCCATTTTGTATTTTATACACTTATTTATTCACTTTAAAGTCAACCGAATAGTTGTTACTACACATCAAAGTCAATAGTCACTCACATAAAGTTTATGATTGTGTAAATAGTTCGTAAATCGCACTTGAAATCACATTACTGTTCCATATAAATCAATCATAACTTTAAATTTGCACTGAATGATGTAAACAACTTGGCTTATCTCTTAAGGATTGCGCTCCCTATTGTGTTTGCCGGCCGGCCGCTGCATCGATGTCGTATTAGATCCGGTTCGATTTAGGACCATATGTTCCTTCGATTAAGGCTCAGTTTTGTATGTAGGAGCGCGGAAACAGAAAAACACATGCTTACTCGATGCAGCTTTAATTGCAACTGATTTTAAATCTACTATGGCTACATATAGATAGGTATCAACACCTTAAACACCAACTTTGTTACTAATAATTGCGGATAATTAAGTTTTTATTAAAATATCTTATATTTACGTGAAAATAAGTAAATAATATTGTTTCTATAAATTAAAGAATTAAAATTACCAATAAATAACGTATCTCGTCTGTTTTTAGAAAATAAGGATTTACTATTGTAAGAACATTTCATTGTTGTGGCAACATTTTCGTAGATTCTTTGGCCTCGAACTCCAGTTACTAGATTAGATTAAAAAATCTATCTATTATATATATCGTCGCTTATTAGTATCCGCATCACAACTATCACAAGCCCTAATTGAGCTTACCGTGGGACTAAGTCGATTTGTGTAAGATGTTCCAAGTTATTTATTTATTTATTTTATTAAATGATTTACCTGCTACGAAGAAATTAAGAACCTAACATTATCATACAATAGTATGAAACCTAAAAGTAAGGTTTTATAATTTCACATTAATGTGTCCCTAAAAATTAAAAAGCTCAATATCAACAATTTCATTGCAAGTTTGAGAACAATATTTTTTTAAGCGTTTGTGATTTGTGATTGAGTTTGTACGAGGGTGAAGCAACTTTTTTCTGTCTGTTATTTCCATGGTTACGGTCGCCTGAGTCACACTGGTTTTATGCAAAATTATGACACTTCAATTATGCAAACATGCATGTAGTGCATGTTTGTAGATGGCCCATTAAGGAACGGATAACAACACCAGATAAATGCATGATTAGATAGTTTAAATAGCATAATTTTGCATAAAACCAGCGTGACTCAGGCGACCGTAACCATGGCAATAATAGACAGAAAAAAGTTGATTTACCCACGAGTTTCCATTTGCTTTCAGTCTGACATTGTTCTACGTGTTAAGCGAATCAAACGGGCAGTTTTTCTTCCATGATGGCGATCGCAAAATACCCATTTCGGCGCAGGACGATAATGAAGAAGGTATATTTTTATTAATGTGGTTTATACAGGTTGAGTTATTATTCACCGATCAAATTTTAGAGGTTTATTTCTGAGATCATAAACAAATGCACTCGGTCAGGGAATGAAAATGATATATGATATGAAAAAATTCACCTGACCCGTATTCACGGTCAAGGAATGAAAATGATATATGATATGAAAAAAATCACCTGACCCGTATTCATTGACCGCGAGTGTATATTGATTTCGCCAATTTTCTAATGAAAATGACAAAAACTGTTATGTGATTAATAATCATATTTAATAATAATTTCCGATATTTGTGGATTCGTCATAATGTCAACAGAATAAAAATTTGCCATGAATTCATATAATATCGAAATAACAAATAGCTATAGTAGGTACCTCTACCTCTTAATATATTATGTTGATACATATGATATTATGTCACGAAGTGCATTTTTTAAAGCGGCCAGTGATAACGTATAGTATTTTTTATATCAGCAGTATTTTATTATGTAGGTAGGTTAAGTACCTACTTAAATAAAATATTGGAGCAATGACACCGCAATATAGGCAGGTTATGTAATATTTTCATTACATTTTTATACAACATTTGATATGATGTTTTTTTATGTGTTAGTTTAAGTGATAAATGATAAGTCAAAACGATTTAGACGTTAAGTTCGTTGATGAGTATGAGTATGAATTTAATTTTAATGTTAACAACGACTCCATAGCTCTCCTTAGTCTTATCATGCTACAAATACTTCGAGGCCTGGTGATTATGTTTTTATAAGGACCGTCTACCGTGGCCGTCCCAAATGTCAATAAAATATCCGTGAACTAAAGAGGACAATAATGATTAAGAATTATTGTTAGGCAACACGGCTATCGTGACTTAGTATAATATAGGTATAGAATAGATAATGATAAATACTATTAGACTAGCGGCCCATGCTGAAAAAAAAAATGGGTCATTTGAACCACCAGGTGACCTATCTAGAACGATATAAGAGCATAAAATAATAAGATTCAGCACTATGCCGTCACTTGTAAGCTGTCCAACTGAGTGCAGGTGAGAATTTAAAAGTACAGGTAGAGTGGGTACATTTTGGTCACATATTTTTGTACGGCATTCTTACCACCGATAGATCCATGAAAAATAATAAGAAAACGCACAGTGCCAAAAAAAATTGTGCGCCATTAAAGTCGGATTTTTGTTTTATTTTCCGACAATCACCAGGGTAAATTTGGCCATTTGATTTTGTACGGCATCTGTGTCATACTATTTCAATACTGCTTCTAATCCATTATTCCGCAACGCCGTACAAAAATCATGCGACAAGGGGAAAAAATCACCTGGTCTATATGTCTTATTCCCGTTCCACACGGTCGACCTGCGCTTCCAGCGACAGGGCAAGCGAGGGGAACGTGCGACGCGAGGGGTGGCTCTTAGCTAAGTGCGCGCGGATCGGCCCGAATTAGTCTGTTAAGTATTTTTTGGCGCGTAACAAGTTTTCACAGGTCGGTCGGTCCGCATAGTTATAAATTCGCTTTTAATTCAACCCCGCCCTTCTTTAACAATTATACATACGCCTGGAGCCTATTTCTCGGAAGCTTGTAACTTGTAATACAAGCGGAAGTCCTTATCTAATTAATTGTGTTAAAAGAGTCTTCCACTTGTATTACAAGTTATAAGCGTTCGAGAAACGGACTCCTGTTATCGGCACCAAAGTTCCGCTGTCTGGTTATAATAGAGTACATACTTTTTGAGAACTGCTCATAGACTCAGGAAACACCGTGTATTTTTTTCGGGGGTGGTAAAACAGGCCCTCACAAATAAATACATATTCGCAGACGACGACATACAAGATGACGACGATAAAGAAGACGTGAAAGAATTCAAAGTAGACGTATCCGCCACGGAAGTCGAGAAGCGAGCTCCGAGCAAGTCCGACGAACCGAACGGCGAACCGAACGGCGAGCCGAGCGCCGAACCGAGCGCCGAACCGAGCGGTGAAGCCAGTCAGCCGAGTGAGAAAAGTGATAAGGATCAGAAACGCGAGGGTGATATTGCAAGTGAGTTTGTCGAGCTATTACTGCAAATTCCAGCTATAGGCACTGGTCTCACCACTGCGACCATAAATAACATGGACGTCTAACGCCAGTTCAAAAATGCCCCCAAAATCAATTGTTCAATTGTGCCAAGATGGGCAGGACATAGCGCTTTTCTTAACACCGCGCATATTTCTGCGCAACACCTTTGACAAATGTTTATAGAATATAGCCAATCAAAAGTTTGATGGACCAATCACAACTATTTTCAAATGACGGTTTAAGTTTTTATAGGTTGACATTGAAATTCATTGCCGTGATGCATTAAAGAGGGGGTGACATTTGTCAACTAAAATTCAGGACCGTTTTTGAAAGGCAATTTACTATGGCATGCGGCTTCCATGTTTTATTTGTTCGTAGTCTCACCACGAGCTACTAAACTATGAACTATCGGCTATAAACACGAACAAAAGATACGCACTCGCGTGTAAATAAAAGAGACACGGCGATACTCGCCCAGCTATCAGCTATCACCACCGCGCGAGTATCGCCGTGTCTCTTTTATTTGCACGGGAGTGCGTATCTTTTGTTCGTGTATATAGCCGATAGTTCATAGCTTAGTAGCGCGGTGAGACCAGTGCCATATGCACGTATTATGTTATTTGATAGTGAATTTAATTATCATGATAATTAAATTGATTCTGCCAAAACCTGATTTGTGGAGATAGATGGAATTTGCAGTAATAGGACGTTATATTAATGTTAAGTGAACGAGTTTTTGTTTGCTGAAAAATCAGAAAATAATCCGTAGGATTTTTACTTTGACTTTTGGAATCTGTCGCTTACTAGGGCTCATGCATAAATCATGCGTGGTATTTTCGGCTACTTTATGACCCTCCCTAAGCAGTCTCACGTGTATTTTTTACTTTCAACCAAATTAAAAGAATTTTTCGTTTCCGTGAAACTAGCCAACATTGCCCGCTTTTTTCGGAAAATCTAAAATATCTCAAAAAAATTATATGAAACCATTTTGAGTTTTTTCTGCTCAGCATGTGCATTGTGATCATACGCATCGGCTCACATGAAGAAAAATTTTTTAGACCGTCGTTTAGATCACTTTTTTGTCGTTTTAAAGGGCGGGCAAAGTAATCTCGAGTTTTGGCCAACATAATAGCTCGTATGACAAAAAAACTACGATCACAGAAGGTTTTTGGGCAATTATACCATTTCATGTTGATAACTCAGGGATAAGTATAAACAATTTTGAGTAAATTGGCTGGGCAATGTTACCTACCCGTTTTCACTCTTTTTCATACAAGGTCCACTTACACAATTTGCAAATGCTAGGGTTGTCACTTTTAAGTAAATATCTTAACTAAAGATGGTTAACTTTTGTTCAAAGCGAAGTAAAACAGTCCAAAATGTATTATATGTTTTAATACAATAATACTAAATACGGTTTTTGAATGGGAATCGCGATATATGTTGATATATCAGCCCACTAACGAAGCAGCAGACAACGAAACTGTCAATTGAGAGTATAGTTATTGGTGCCGAACATTTTGTACCCGTAAAATAAAATAACGGAGTTATAAAAACGTAATTTACTCTCCGCTTTTTTCATTAAGTGGTGAAACTAGAAGGTGACAACCCTAGGCTTTTTTTCATGATGGTCAATGTTTTCAATGTCCGTTTGCTAAAGTACTGGATAAAATTGCCCAAAGCCATAACTTATTTTCCGATTACCTTTTTCCAATAATATTACTAACGATGTAATCTACTATTCTTATTTCGTTACAGTTCATGGGTTTTTTCATTAAAGACCCTGTTTTGAGAAATTTATGTCGATATTTTGCCAAGATTTTGCCCGCAAAATAACCCACCTCATTCAAGAAGCTCTAGCGAACAACTGGATGAAGATAGACGTAAAAGTCATACTTAGTGTTGCTTATCACGTAATCTATTTTATACTAAAAATCGTGGCACTACCGTAAAAATGTTAAATTTTTCTATAATAACCAATTTGTTTAAGTTCTAGTTTTGGGCAATGTTTCCCCTGGAGGCAAAGTTGGCTAGTTTCACGGTTTCTACTGACGAGTAACGTATACGTGTGAACGGTATTTGTACAGTAAGGCTACGTTCTCATGACGTCAATTTTCCCATTTATCGTCTACGTCATTTTATCGAATATCGTAATGGCAGCAAAATTTGTGTGGCAACTCTGAAAATCGATCACATGGCGTCTATACGAGAAAATTTCGTATTCGAGTATTTTTTTACCGTATACCGTAGGGTCTTGGCACCGAGAACGCGAGATTCTCGGAACGATTTTATCGAAGACGATGCTCAGTGGCGCTTGTGTTTACGCTAGTTCGTCCACACGGACATTTTGTAAAAAATATTAAACAGCGGTTTAACTCACGTAAATTTTAATTACTGATTAAAATAAATTACTGATAAAATATTAAAAATCATTCAAAATAGGTACACATTAACTACATTACTAATATATTTGGTTTGTCACTACTCACTACAACGTTCGAGAAAATCTCGAATACGGTAGGTATACTGGAAAAAATACTCCGTGTGAATCTAGCCTTAGTCTTAGAGAATGTGTAAGCTTTCTAGATTAAATATTTAATGTAATGTTAATTTACAATTGTTACAAACACAATCTTGTCAACTATCATCTATCTACACGGTGTTACGTCAGCATTCCGAAAGATTTTAATGCTGGATTCCTGACCATATTTAGAGTCTTTAATGTTACATAAAATTTACTGGATTCGGCTTGGTTTCAGAGATAATAAACCTTTTTTCGAAATAAGTTTTTTGACGTAACTCGTCATTTAACTTCTTTTGGATTACAATGCTACCACAATGTGTTCTAATATTGCCACACCTTTTGCCTGACAATCAAAAAATACGAATAGACTTGACGAAATAACCTCTACCTAAAAAAACAATTGAAATAAATAATTTAAACAAATTGTTGTTATGATAAAAAGTACTGGAAATGTTAAAAAGTATTCAAATCGGCCTAAAAAAAAAGAAAAAAAAAATTTTTTTTTATGGAATTGACATTAGGTCTCATAATATTTTTTGTTTATTTTGATGTCTAGAATGCATAGTTAAAATCTTTCGCAATGCTCGCGTAACACCGTGTATAAAAGTCGAGCAGTGGCCTGAAATAGACTAATGTGGTTTCAGACTTCCTACCGTCAGAGTCGATGTCGCTGTCTCCCTCGCGCCTGCTGGCGGACGGATGGCTGGCCGGCGCACACGACTTCAGTCTCAGCTCGTTCCTCGGACAACTGGAGCCCGAGCTAGCGGTGAGTGCTGAGAATAGCTCGAGATTGTAATTTGTCAGCCTTTATATACTAGTTGGTAGTGACCCTGCCTATGAAGATGGAGGTTCCGGTTTCGAATCCCGGCAAGAGCATTATTTTGTGTATTTATTTATCACTAATATTTGTTCCTTGGCAATGACATTAACCCAAACAAAAAAACCAATAAAAGTGGCACTAAAAGTCATTTCTATCATGTTTCAGTTGAAGCTAATAACGCTCACTTACAATAAACTATAATAAAAAAAACTCATAGAATAAAAAACTTTGTGAAGTTAGCAATAAGTGTCAAATTTGCGAATAACACCGCAAAATAGTAGAAACTTTTTATGTTTAAGGAATAATGATGCTATACCGTAAGGTGACCAAATGTCAACTGTCAGAACTGAATAGCGGAGCAAAAGGACCGCAATATTTACTTCTGCAGCCCATTTTTTGGGGCCATTTTTTTGAGCTGTTTGGGGATCCACTTATATATTCTAAATCAATGTTCCTTGGTCATGGCTGTCTATGTATTTAAGTATCTATATGTATCTATCTGTTATATATATCGTCGCTTGGTACCCACAACACAAGCCTTAATTGAGCTTACCGTGGGACTAGGTCGAATAGTGTGAAATGTCCCAAGATATTTATTTATTTATTTATAGGCGTACGTCGCTCTGAAGTCTGAAGCGGCCATTTATATCAAATTTAGAAAGTTATTTTTATAGGCAGATATATGGGAACAGAAATCTTGTTCTTAATTATCTGGCCACGACTCTATGTATTTATTATTTTTAGTAACACTTGCTTTCTAGGCGCGCGATTGCCTGCGTGCATCACGAGAGTTATAGAAAAGTGAATTTCCCTAGAGAGTTACAGAAATGTTAGTACGTCATTATTTAATAGTATTTTGCCTTAAAACTTATTTTATATCCGCCAGTGTGATGAAAAACATTGTTTGCATCACGGTTGGTAAGCGGAATACAACCGCGAGTAAATAAAAGACCTCAGCCTACGGCGTCGGGCTTCTAACACTCTCGTTATTAATACCCTACGAACAAACAAAACATGGAAGCCGCACGATATACTAAATAGCCATTAAAAAAAAGGTCCTGAATTTTAGTTGACAAATGTCACCTCCTCTTCAATGCATTACGGATTTTTTTTTATATCAACCTGTAAAACTCAAACCACCATTTAAAAATAGTTGTGACTGGTCCAGCAAAGTTTTGATTGGCTATATTCTATCAACATTTGTCAAAGATGTTGCACTGAAATATGCGCGGTGTTAAGAAAATCGCTATGTCTGGCACATCTTGACACAATTGAACAATTGTGTTTGGGGGCATTTAAGAGTTGGCGTTAGACGTCCATGTTATATAAAATATGGTCGCAGTTAATACCGTACTTTTTATTTTAATTTATTTTATTTAAAGGTTCATCAACGGTTGCTACATCAAAACATTTATATTGAAGTTATACAAATCTAGTTTAAGCTAAATGTATAACTAATTACAGATAAAGTGCATGCAAATAAAAATAGTATGTACTTATATGATGACGAAGGTCGACATTAATTATTACGCCTTATTAGAAGAATAAAGTGCAAAGCCCAGCCCTGCGACCATTGGACGTCTAACGCCAGCTCCAAAGTGCCCCCAAAACCAATTGTTCAATTGTGCCAAGATGGACAGGTCATAGAGCTTTTTTTACCACCGCGCATATTTCGGCGCAACAACTTTTACAAAATGTTTATAGAATATAGCCAATCATAACTTTGATGGACCAATCACAACTATTTTATTTAAACGGCGGTTTAATTTTTTATAGGTTGACATTGATATTCATTTCCGTAATGCATTGAAGACGGAGTGACACTTGTCAACTAAAATTGAGGACCATTTTTGAAAGGCAATTTATTATGGCGTGCGGCTTCCATGTTTTATTTGTTCGTAGGCCCAGCTTTTACCTCCCAAATGCAAATGCACAACGTACAATTTTTTTATTAAGAATGCTTCAGTATCCCCTTTACATTTCAGGTGGACTCTCATCTCCAGTCGCTAATGGCGGAGTCAAGCGTAGACTACGTGGCCAAATTCGCCGACCTGGCTGCAGAAGTCACTGACGAGAGACCACCTCTCACTTGAATTCTCTTGACCTCTCACTTGAGTCACTTGAATTCTCACCACCGAAAAGTCGCGATTTGCTAACTTAATAATGAACTATATCGACTTTTTTTTAATTGACAATGAATTGTAACTAACTGCCACGATCGTATCAACCCGGGTGTAAAGGGCTTGCAGGGACCGGAACCGATATTTTACAAAAACCTCGAAATAGCCCAATATTTTAATAGTATTTTATGCAACCCTTGTTTAAGAGAGGTCAAAAAAGGTGAATGGCGTGGGTGTTATCAAAGACACCACGAGCATTTTTTGACTCCGTTAAACAATGTTGCATGCAATACTTTTTCTACGACCACACACTTATTAGGGTTCCGTAGCCAAAATGGCAAAAACGGAACCCTTATAGATTCGTCATGTCCGTCTGTCCGTCTGTCCGTCTGTCACAGCTGATTTACTCGGAAACTATAAATGCTACAGTAACGAAATTTGGTAAGGATATGTGTTGTATGAACCGCTACAGGATTATGATACTAAATTGTAAAAAAAACTATTGGGGTGGGGGCCCTCCATACATGTAACTGAGGGATAGAATTTTTTTTTTAGTTGTATATAAGGTCCTAATTTATTAGTTGCAGATATTTTAACACATGATACTTTACATTAAAATAATTCAGTTTAAATATAAATTAAGAAATCTTTTCATGTAATTTTTTGGATTTCATTTTCTTAACAAAAAAATTAATTATAATTTCGTCTAAAAAAAATCATCATGTGTGCATTATCACATGTCACAATATCACTGTCTGTCATGTCATCAAACGACACAATCCAACGGAAAATAACATGACATTGACAATAAAGTATTTAATTTATCGACGAGAAGTGGCCAGTTCCAGTTAAGTGGTACGTAAAAGAGGTACTAGAATCTGTTCAATGAGTTTTCATTTAATAATCACATAAACAGGGTGTTTTTACGTAGGAAATTTGATTTTCCGTTTTCTCCAAAAAAACATCGTATAAGCTATAATGTTTCACGGTTTAATATACTCCAGAGACCGAGTACTATCAGCTGTAAAAATATCTGCATCTAATAAATTAGGACCTTATATAAGCGTGTGGGGTATTAATAGAAAGGTCTTTGAAAATGATATGAAGGTTTATAAATCTTATTTAAATTTAAGCAAATCGTTTTCGAGATATCAGCTCTCAAAGTCTGAAAAATGTGTCCCCCCCTCTATTTTTTAAACTACGCGATATAAAATTCTAAAAACAAATATATGTTATGCACATTAATAAACTCTATCAACGATTTTTGGTTTGATTAAATTATTTCTTTTAGTTTTTGAGGTAGGTTGATTTAACTGTATATTTTTAATAATAAATTGATAATGGTACGGAACCCTTCGCGCGCGAGTCCGACTCGCACTTGGCCAGTTTTTTTCAAATAAAATTGTAAATATGAGAAATATTCTTAGTCAAACACATTTTTATTAATCGTCAAGGTCGGGCGGGAAACGTCAAAATTAAAAAAGTGAGCTCTATGGTTTACGATTCATTACGATCAGAAATTACATTTAAATTTAGGTTGCCATGTATTTCATTACGTCTTGTATACATGAGGTGTCCAATCCAAAAACACACTCCGTGCATGCCCGAATGCGTTTATAGGGAATAGACAATATAGACTTATCTTGACATCTGTGAGGTAGGGGCTTAAAGGTGTGTTCACGACTATGTAAATGACAGATAAAAGTGCGGGAGTAGAAAAAATCTTTTATACTCTTTATACACTACTCAATATTTTTTAAATCACTCCACTAACTTAGAATTTATATACCGAATAACGGAAAAATAACCGTTCTTTTGTATGGAGAAAATAACGGTTCCGTTCCCTGTTACTATGGATCCATCACCTTTTTCTTGCCACCCGTTGCTATGGTTATGATCTCTTGGGTCACCGTCAAAATCTACAGTTTAATAACATTAAAATTATTTGCCATAAAAATGTTCTGTTACATAATAACTATATAGTTGAAAGAATATGAGCTGAGCTCGTTCTCTTAAAATTCCAGTAGCATTGGGTCGTAAACCACAAAGTAAGAAAACAAGCACTCAGTAAAAGCAGAATATAACCGCCTTAGAAAGTTAGTATAGATTATCGACTCTATTTTTTGCACAATAGACTACAAAATAAACAGAGGAGAGAACGAGCTCAGCTCATATTCTTTCAACTATACCTAGATAATTTTTTACCAGAATTTTTTCTCTCGAGTTGGACATAATGAAACATCGTCATTATTGTTATCGATGAGTACACCCGAATAATAAGTTAATTGGGTGTCCATAAATGTAATTTAGAAACCCAAAATATTGAAGGTTTTAAGTTAAAATACCTTTAAGTAGTGAGACGTTACGTTATGAGTACCTACCTAAGTACCTATTTTGTATTATAAGGTTGATAAGGTCGTACATGATAAGGTTTTATTATATTATTTAAATGAATTGATCATTGAATTGCATTTCTATTGGTTGTATTTTTAACTTGGACCTTATGAATTGGCAATTAGGTTTAATATTCGTTAAATTCTATTAATGCGAGACGAGAGAAAATTGAAACCTCGAAATACCCCAATATTTTGAAATGTTTTATACTCTTTATGTACTACTCAATATTTTATGTAATTTACAACTTTTTTTTTTATTTACTCTATTATAGATAGTTCCACGAGAGTTGAGGTCACGCACACATCAACATGTCATGATATAAACACACAGAGAATTTGAAATTAGTGTTCTTTTTTCGTACTGACTGCAAACCCAAAAATAGCACAAAAATGTTCTTCTATCAGGATCGAAAGAGCTCGCGATTCTGTATGGAAATCATATTAAAAGTTCCAAATCCAAAAACATTTGAAACTTTGAAATTGGGCCCCCATATATTTCACGTGTCTCGTGCCTTCAGTTTTCGAACAAATTCTAAGGTACTTATGGTACTATTTATGTGTAAGTGTAAGTAAATTGTAATACTTAAGTTTTTACAATGTGAACAATAAAACGTTCTTAAAAAAATTGCCTTCTTATTTGTAATTTTTTTACTTACATTTTTTGGCACTGAAATGTCAAATGAGGCGATAAATTCATATTTTCTATGAGCGATCAACAATACGCACCTACATTTTTATTTGCTGGTCAGAGCATACAGAGTGTAAAAGATATTATTTTTTGTTTTCA